>JAZGUH010000852.1:0-66182 GCA_037893225.1 Hippasteria phrygiana | reverse complement strand
TTGTGTGCAGAGTGCAGCAAGGTCAAGCTGTCACCACAGATGCACTGTGCTGCGTCTGGCAGGGTTAGGGTTAATGAAAAACTGTCCAACGCTTTTAGCTTTCCTTAACCCTAACCCTTGTGGCATTTTTACTGGGAAGTGTCCTCAACCTGTCAAAATCCAACACTGTGCAGTACACCTGTGGCATATTCTTTGGACTTAGACAAATTGGGGCATCAATAGCTCCATGTAAAGTAATGGTACCAAGGCTGTACAGTCCTGAACCCATCAACATACAACATAACATGGAGTTGGATTTTGGCAGATTTGAGACAGTTTGGGTACTAAATGAGTACATTCTTAGAAGAAAAATGTAAAATGTAAAATGACTGATCCTGGGATAATTCTGTAGAGTAGACATACCTGATGTTTAGTCCCTGAAGCATTGATTAGACCATGTCTGAGTATAGAATGCCAGTTCTCAATATGGGAACCACTGCAATGCAAAGTCAGTTACATAATAATAATAATAATAATTAATAGTTTTAATGTATAGATGGTAGCCATGTCATCTGTAAGATGATTTTCAATGGGTCATCTTTGTGCTGAGGGGACCAGAGCCACCGGGGCAAACCCCTACTCTGATTATTGCCAGGCATGCTAATGCAAGCCATACATGGTATGGTTTCCCATCCAAGTACTGCCTGCAATCAACATTGCTTAGGCCCCAAAAAATAGTTCTGCTTCCGATTACATGCCTTTCAAAAATAGGGTAGGTAAAGTCTGAAAAAAAAATGTTGGCCAATTTTTGTTGTACTGATTGAAAGGGTATTTAATTATATGCGAATTTCAGTCTGAAGTATTTCCATTTAAGCTACGAAAGCTATACAAACAAAGTGATAAAAACTTGCCTTAATTAATGTCAAAAATATTTACGGTGGATAATTCTTAAAAATAATGGAGAACCACACTATGCACAACGCTAGCCACGACGGGAAACTGGCCAACACTCTCCGTTTGTCATGCGGTAAGCGTGCGTGATGCACTGTGTGTGGCGTGCGACGAACCTCGTGTTGCGGCAGGAAATGTCGGGGAAACACGCTGCGCTATCACTTGGAGTACAAGCGGTACAACCTCAAAATAAATTCATGAACACGGAAAATACATACACAGACAAGAGAGATGAAGTTCTGTGAATTAACTTGCAGAAATCTTCTTTCTCCATCAATGTTTACTTGGCATTTTTACGATGTCAGATCTGACCTGGAACTGCAGTGCACTCTGCAGTGTTACGCTATGTTGGTCAGCCATATGCATAGACTGGTTGCCGCATTTCCATCATGCCTTCTTTGGCACTTTTAGTGGGCGGTGCGGCGGGAACCAGTACAGCATTGCTGCATTGAGCATTATGCACATGTTTTCATCGCGCACAGAAGGGAACTTGTAATCGCGAAGGGAACTTGTAGAAACAACGGAGGTTTCTTCTAAAAAAATAGCGAATGTAAATAGGCGAACAAATTACAAGCGTTTTTGACGTAAATAGGTCGTTGAGAGGCATTTTGTGAAGACAGAAAAGACAACAGGATTATGTCTTTTTGTAATTGATTTTTGTAATTTCCTTTTTTTTACTTGCCGATAATTTTTTTAGGGTCACGGCCGTAAAATTAGGGTAGGTCAGGTAACTGGAAGCAGAACTATTTTGTTGGCTTTAACTACGGCAGTGTGCCACTCGCTCTTCCACTAAGCCAACTGTCTGGGACAGCATGCACATCAGTTCTTAAATATCACATTCATGGAATCGTGGATGTGTGTGAGAGGGGAGGGATGATGAGCCCTGCCCCTGAGGTTAGTGAAAATTCAAAGTTCTACATCAAGTCAAACACAGGTCAAACATATAAAAACTTTGAAAAAATGGTTGTTAGGGTACATGTACCTGCTGCGCAAATAACATTTCCTCTGTGCAACAGGGTACAACAGGGAGAGCGTGTTGTTTCTTTTAACAACGATGTTTTTGGTGAGAGAAATCTGTGTCGTTTTGTAGCTTCACGTTGATTAAAATATACTCCAATAAAACAAACAATTCTTTCTGTGGTCGTTCTATTCTACAAAATAATGAACTGGCAAACAATGGTAGCCAATCATCTCTGTCCTCCCTATGCCCAGGTATATTGATCTTAACCTCTTGAATACAGACACCTGGCTGGTTGTTGTCTATATGCGCATTCCTACACGTACTCAATCCATTCATGTTGCTCTTGAATGAGAGTGCAGTGAATAGATGGAGCTTTTTCAAACAAAGCTTTCAATCACACGAAAGGGGGCTCCAAGTACGATGAATAGGACCACACTATTCAGTGTAGTGCCAATTGTTTGCATTTACGCTTGGCTACACAGCCCGTTCTTGGCACACCAGCCCCCCCACATATAACACAAGCACTTGGAATAGATGAAAGGTCAAGAGTAACGTTGAGTACTTACTGGAAGGCAAAGGTACTTCCACTCAGCATCTTGGCTTTCCTGAAAGTTGCTTCCTTGGCTGGTGGACTACTCAACAGCAGGAACTGGTGGGGTGTGTGCATGAATCGTATTTGCTGAAAAATAAATACAATTCTTTAGTGTCACAATACTACACATTTATTGAATTATGTTCATTTTGATTAGTTGCACATCCAACAACAGACGTATCAAATTACAAGGGAAACTAAGCCTTATAGCAGGCTTTCAAGCAGACCCAGTTGAAAAAGTAGGAGAATTTTCAAAACAAAATAGGAAAAAAGTAGGAGTTTTGGAGGACCAAATTGGGATAAACATAGGACTTCTGCGGGCTCTCATACATGTACAGGTACTTTTTATTGATACTCAGCCGTGTTCACAGCATCACAAGCCTCATTTGGCATGTTCTGTACTCACAACACTTGTGCTCCGTCCTTATCTAAGCTCTTGGAAGTCAAATTGCAGAACTCCTGCACCCAAGCCCTTCATTGTGTGATTTTCATGTGACAGTAGTGTGTAATACTTTTAGGAAAAATATTCAATGAGATTTCATTTTTCGGAGTTGTGCGACAAAAAAGTAGGAAAAAGTAGGAAAAAGTAGGAAAAAGTAGGAATTTCAAGAAAAAGTAAGAAAAGTAGGAGCAAGTTAAAAAAAAAATAGGAAAAAGTAGGAAAAGTAGGAATACTTGATAATAATAATTTAACATTTATAGTGCGCCTTTTGCATACAAATGATCAAAAGCATAACAGAATCAAAATTAAAAGTAACTATTTAAAAATAAAACAAAAAGACAGAGGGATTTATATATAAAATTATGTCACCGCGCCAGTGCCCAAACCGCAGTATGGGGATACGTCTGTCCCGCCAACAGGGAGAATATATTACTTAAGCCTAACCCTGCTGACATCGGTGATGTCTCGACCTTTCCCGGAGACAGACGCCTCTAACCCTACCTACGTAATTAAGCATTTAACTACTCGACACGGTGACACTAAAATTACGAATAAGAAACACTAAAAACCATTAAAAAATCACATTAATTTACAAATGCTACATTAAAAAGAAAACCTGTTATAGCCTTATACTGGAAAGCTAAAAACTTAACCGCATACATTGTGTATAGATTTACTTGTGTTAATATACTTGTATTTGTGTAAATATTTTTGTATGTGTGTAAATATTCATATTTAATTAAAAGGGTATGCAGGGCCCCAATGGAAACTAGTTTAAAACTGTTTGGGCACACCCTGGGTAAAGAAATGTAATAAAAAAAAGGCCACATGCCTTTTTCGGGACAAAAAAAAAGATTGACAGACATTTTTGCACATTCATGAAAACAACGAAGGTCTTGTAAGATTTGGTTGCTGATGAAACAAAACGTTTTTTTTCCTTACCCTTCCTTCTGGGAGCTTGACAATATGTGAACGATTACTGGAGATGATCCTGAGACAAATGAGAAATAAACATAAATATCAACACCCAAAAAGAATAGAAAGCCTGCCATTACACTGGTGGTCTCGTACCTTAATCAACAAGGTCAAACTTGCTTTATTTCAAGACCGCTCTGTCAATCACTATTTCCTGTATCAAGCTTAAATTCGGTCACGCTCCTTCTAAAAATGCTTCTTGTGGAGGGCTGATGATAGTCTTTGAGTGAAGTCAATTTGCTAATTCATTGGCAGGAAAACAATAGGTTTTTCTAGCTCGCACAGACGTCTGCACTAGTAAGCAGGAAGTCGTGGGTTTAAATCCTGCCCGAGTAAACCTGTTAATTTTTTTTACACAGGCTCTCGGAAAGCACCGAGTATACAGTGCTTCATACATTATGTCAGGACAGGGCAAAAGAGAAAACATCTCTGTTCTAATTTACATCATCCCCGACGCAAAGCACAGACTAGCACAGATTATTAGCAATAATTAGGTAGCATTTTTCATATTGGCTGGATGCTTTTCTTTGTGGCGCCACATTATCTACCTAAAGCCAGAGGGCCCAAATAACTGACTAATTATGAGGTCACAACTGGAGATTTGAGCTCAATAAAGCCCAGTAAGGTTGGTCAAAGATTTCCAGTTTGCAGTGGTCATTATTAAAGTGCTAAATAGGCATGGGCAGACCATGGACAAAGAGTGGAGGTCTTGCAATGAATGTTTATTAACAGCTCTGACTTGGAAGACTTTAATTTCCCCTTGTCCAGAGAGACGATTAGCCAGAGAGTCCCCGGATAAGTGAAGTCACAATTGGATTATAAATAAGGCACTGGCAACCAGAGGACATACACTCCTCATGAATACTGTTGTGATGAAACTGCCTGTGTTCACTGATCTATATACTGTGTGAGTCAAAAAACTATACACTTTAAAAATTGGAAATAGTTGCATTCTGTAGCAATATACATGTAGATAAGATATTTTCATATGTACTTTTAGAGTAACTCTTCCTCCTCCTTTTGGTGACATTTTTACTGGATTAGTTTTCATGCATGACATGCACAGGAGACAATTAAGGGGGTCGGGTGAAATCTGAGTTGCGCCAACTGGTCATTGCCTTGAATCAATAGGTAGAGTGGCCCCCAAGATCTCCTGATCTGACCCCTCTTGACTACATTTTATGGGGATATCTGAAAGCTCAGGTTTTCACCACTCCTCCAGCAAATCTGGATGACCTCCAGGAAAGGATAACTCGTGAAATTGACATTCTCAGACAAGACAGGGAGATGATTTGCCGTGCTGTTGCAGGAATGATGCGCCGAGCCCAGCTGTGCATTGAACGAGATGGTGGCCATGTTGCGGACTAAGACACCGTGGAATTTAATTGCCTTTTTAATTTAATTTAAATGTTTTAAATAAACACGAAGTTTAAAAGCTAATGAAATTCTTTTTTGTCTCTAATAGACAATGGTTGTGTTCTTTTTAATTGTCTCTTTCTTATCCAGCCCTGACCAGTACTCTAAAAGTACATATGAAAATATCTTAACATTTTGCCTTTGAGAAAGAACTTGCTTAAGTTCGAAACATAAGGCCAGCTAATGTTTTGATTTATCTAAATTGCTACAGAATAAAACTATGGCCAATTTTAAAAGTGTATAGTTTTTTTTTTACTCACACTGTAGAGCAAACTTATTATCTCACTGGCTACAACATCAACATCATATGGTGATAGAGCATTCTCAGCAGCTGCTCCTAAAGTTTGGAATGAGCTTCCACTGTTTATCAGATGTGCTGAGTCTTTAGATGATTTTAAGAAATTGCTGAAGACCCATCTTTTTACTTGTAATTAAACATTAGTCTGCATGTTATTCTTGTTTTAGTATTTTGCAATTTTAACTTTTTAACTTGTTTGTTCATGCAAATATTGTGTGATTGTGGTGTTTCATGTAAAATTTAAGCTGGTTATATCGTTTTTCATTTGATTGTTAAGCGCTTTGAGGAATTTTTGATTCATATTGCGCTATATAAATGTGGTAGTATTATTATTATTATTATTATCATCTCACCCAGCTGGGCATTAACCGTAAAAAGAAAACCCAGTGTTACTGCAACTGATACAGTTTCCAGACAACATGAAATGATCCCTTAACAGTATCAGCACTGATATGGCAACAGCAACAGAACACTTTTGCAAGTGGGAGGGGGGGGGGGGGGGGAGTGCTGGTGCTGGCCAGCAGCTGCTGCCCTTTTCTATGGTTTTCTTGTGCGGAACTGCCAAAAGTGGAGGCCATTTCTCCCAATTGGAAAAAGTGGGGGGGCCAATTCAAGCCCCCAGTCCCCCCTGTTCCGCCGCAAATGCGCAACTAGAGAGGCCCGTATGGGAGGTTATGTACTTACCACTGTAGTAGTGGATATGCCAGCATGTCCTGTGCATCCATTCGTTTCTTGACATCTGTGGAGCAACCAGCCGCCAACATCTCCCGGATTGAGATGAAGCTATCAAGAGATTGCTGGATCCGCTCATAATTCTTCTTCTGCAAATAAATCAAATAAGACTTGTAGACACGCCAATCATTCCTGAACAATTTCTGAGGAACGAAAGGACACGTCAAAACAAAACAACGAGAACATAAAAACTATTAATACAGTAACAATTATTACACGTTGCAGACGTTTCTTGTCTATTTTGGGCTGCAAAACTGCAGTGGGTACAGTTAATTTAAAGAACCAAACCAACCAAAAAATGTTTAGCCCCAACCTCTGCACCTGAAAGAACAAACATCAATCTATTTTCTTTCTAAAATGTAAGTCAGAATACAGAGAATATGGAATGATAGTAAAATGGTCTGTAATGCAATAAATTCCATGAAAAAAAACCCAAGTGCAGTACTGCTGACCACATCAAATGTCTATATTTACACTTCCTGATGTGGTGTTTAACTCCTGAATACGGACGATGACCATAGAGGTAGCTTGAAAAAGACCACCTGGCCGGTTGTTGTCTATACGTGCATTTCTGCACGTTCTCAATTTATTCATTTTTCTACTATATTGTTCTTGAATGGGAGTGTCATGAATAGATGGAGCTTTTTCAAACAAAGCTTTCATTCACACAAAATGGGGGTTCCAAGTGCGATGAAAAGGACCACTCTATTCAGTGTGGTGCCTATTGTTTGCATTTATGTTGGCTGCACAGCCTGTTCTTGGCATACCAGCCCCCCATCAATAACAACCGGAGGCAAGCGCTTAACATTGTAAACTCATTGCTTTCTGAGTGTTGGGAAGGGGAAAGTCCCATCTATATTTATATCTTCTCTGACAAAAACCTTCATCTTCTAACACTGACTGCACGGTACCCACTTCTACATTGGATTCACATCGGCGAGTTGATTCCAGCATTGTTAGCGGTCAAGTCATCTGAATAAGCCAGTTCAGTATTTCAACTGCGCATGTGCACAATGACATGGGTCAAGGGTCATTTGGGATAACTAATACAAGCGTATGAATGTGTATGGTGGCACAACAAGTAATTGTTAAATTCAATCGGAACGAATGCTCACATAACATTGTGTGTCATTACGTCAGCAATTTTTTTCCGGAACTGGCAATCTGTTCACATTTACATCATCCCCGACATAAATCCCACCTTCTGAAAAAATATTTACATAAACCCTTGAGAAGTATTAAGTATGCTTAAGTATTACATGTCTTACCTTAGGTGTGTATGCAAACTCTTTGGGATTCCTGGGGTCAACCACCATAGGATAGGGGTCAAAGATCAAATGTCTCCGACTTGACTTAATGGATGAAGCTACCATGGCAACCATGAGGTCAACGACCTCTGCTCCTGAGGCAATGTTCTCCGCAGCATCTTGCATGACCCCTAGGGTCTGGAAGGAGAAGACGCATAGTTCCCGCTCACATACTGCAGGCTGAAACACAATTACAATCATCGCATTAAAAACAGTCTCCTCTTAGGGCTGTGCATCCAAACTGGGTACCCAAATGAGTACCCACCCGCTAATGTCAGGAACCTGTTCCAGATTAAGTAAAACAAAAAATAAAAACATGTTTAGCTATTAAAACCACTGTAAACATGTTCAATCCTGTTGTCCAACATGTTTCTTTTATTTTTGTGTCTTTAGAACAGTTGAAAAACGTTATCAGACATTTATAAAAGAATAGCAGCCATCTAAAAAAAAAAAAATAGAAAGCCCCTCCTCTTTCCATTAAAAAAACAAAACAAAAATGGACACTAAATGTTTTTTTATTTACTTGGCCTTATGGAATCAAGTACACATAACTGAGTTAACATACTACTTCAATTTCTCAAACAATAAAAAAGAAAACAAATTTAAATGTCATTTGTGAGGAATTTTCAAAATGAAAACCTGGGTATATGGAAAAACAAAACGTCTGTGATGCTTGCAAAAATGCAACAGAGCTCACTGTACACACTTGTATCTTGCTGCATTGACGCACCGATGTGGTAGTATTAACTTGCGGACATTTACGAACAATATGAACAGCAATTTCCGGGATTTAATTGTGGAGTTGGCCTTCTTAAACGGGTACCCGGGTACCCGTGCTTGTTTTCAATCGGGTACCAGATTCTCGTACTACCCGTAAATGCATACCCCTATTCTCATTTTACCCAATCTTAAATCCTACCGTCGCATCATTTCTTGGCCAGTGCCGACACCCATTTTTCTAAAGCAGCAAGGTCTTATATTCAGATATGGTATAATATCAATGTTAATCAATGTTTACATGACAGTCATAACCCCTTCAGTATGGCTATAGTCGCGGTTTGAAAAAGACCACCTGGCCGGTTGACGTCTATACCCGCATTCTTCTGTGTATTCATTCCATTGTTCGCCTATTGTGTGCATTACGCTTGGCTGCACAAACCCGTCTGGCATACCAGCGCCTCATTATAAAAGCCAGACACATGGGCATAAAATGGTAATTCAGAATTTACCAAGGCAAAAACAATTGGCCGCTGAGATTGACAAATTCTGTGTATATCAACATCACAATCACGTTTTAACCCCTTGCACCCGGTTGACACAAATATGTGCAGATTGAAAATTGCCACCTGGCCGGTTGACGTCTATACACGCCAATCTCTGCATTTTCAATCCATTATTGGGGTATTGTGTACATTATGCTTGGCTGCACAAGCCTCTTGTTTCCATTTCGCTTGGCTGCACAAGCAGGCATGGCGCCCCGCGCCCCCATATAACAGCCGGGCTCAAGGGGTTAAATACCTTAAGCATTGCCCCATTCTGAAAGATGTGTTGTTCATCACATACAACGCAGAATTCACTGAGTGTAGGTATTCTGTTCCTCAGGTAACAGTACAGCTGAACCAGGAATCCATGTTCAATGCTTGGTATCAATTTGGCATTCTTGCCGTTCTGAAATCAAGAAAGACAAATCATTGTGAAGGTTTATCAATGCCAAACAGTAGTAAAGAAACCATTGGGGAATTAGAGGTTTTTTTGTAACTTGTGCTTGTACAGTACAATGCCCTATTGGATATAATGAACATACCCCTTGACTCCCGAAATTAGTGAAGAAAATATGCTGAACACTTCTGAATTCTGGCATCTTAGAAGAGAAATTACAAAAAGTAAACATTGTGCTTCATTTGCCCAATTAACTAAAATGGTATACCTGCGAGGCAGTAAAGTAAAATATATCAGTGCCTGGACTATACATACGAAATCTGTGCACAGAAAGCTAAGCACAAACACCTCGTCGTCGTGAATGCATGCACCGGTACAACAGGTAAGTAACATTGGACAGTATTTTCAGCATTTTTCCAAAGAAATTGGAAACAATAAAAAAAAATTGATGTCATAGCATCTGTTGTCATAGCATCTGATGTCATAATATACAAATAATGAATGTTTATGAGTGTGATGGTAAGAATAATTTCATGAGGTGACAGATGGCATGTTCTATTCCACGAGGCGAAGCCGAGTGGAATAGAACATGCCATCTGTCACCGAATGAAATTATTCTTTCCATCGCACGAATGTGAAACATTCATTATTTGTTTTATACAACGCCTGAATAAATTCTCGTCATCTGATTGGTAACTTGTAAACTGGTGCTTACATAAATGTAAGAAACATGTAGTAACACTGATAGCTGGGGGAACACTTTCAATGCATTTTATTCAAGTTAAAAACTGTTCAGAATTGTAAAAAAACTGTTTCACAAATTCAGAACTTCCAGTAACTAATTACTGTCTCGAAAAGTCTCAAACAGTTAACAAATGTTCACTGTTTTTCAACAAGTTCAGAAGAATTATTCACTTCAGATGCAGAATGTCATCTAAAAATATCCGTTCCGAAGTCAGTGTTGAAGATCAAATTGTTCAGAATTGTTAACAAGCTGTTTCACAAATTCAGAACTTTCAGTAACCAATTAATGCACTTTCATATCCAATTTATGGAAGTTTACATCTGTACTAGTCCAGAAAAGTAAAAAATGCGGATTGCATGCATGGATTTCTTTGTGTACAACGTGCCGTTTTCCTTTCTCAGTCCCGCATAAAACCGGGACAAAAAATTGTCGAGTTCCGAATTAGTTAAAGCTTCAATTGTTGTTCCTGCGTGTCCAGCAAATTCATCTAATCGTTTCACTGCATATTTGATTTGTCTCTTTGTATTTGGAGCGTCAGCATTGCTTACAAGTTCCAATATTTCGTCGTCTGTTAGGAGAACAAACCGCGGCAGTTCGGGTAACTTGGCCGCCATGTTGTGTGAATGACAGCGCTGTTGTAGCGCCACCTAGTGACCGTGAAATTAGAAAAGTTTTTTGGTTCTATCAATGCGCGCGCACCATGTGATAGACCCATGTGATAGAACGTATTGGGCGGGGCGGGTTCGCGTCGTGTGATGGGTCAAATAATTCAATGCACGTGATCGACTCTCCACCAATCGGATGACAGGGATTTATTCAGGTGTTGTATAACATCTGATGTCATAGCATCTGATGTCATAGCATCTGATGTCATAGCATCTGATGTCATAGCATCTGATGTCATAGCATCTGATGTCATAGCATCTGATGTCATAGCATCTGATGTCATAACATCTGATGTCATAACATCTGATGTCATAGCATCTGATGTCATAACATCTGATGTCATAGCATCTGATGTCATAACATCTGATGTCATAGCATCTGATGTCATAGCATCTGATGTCATAACATCTGATGTCATAGCATCTGATGTCATAGCATCTGATGTCATAACATCTGATGTCATAGCATCTGATGTCATAACATCTGATGTCATAACATCTGATGTCATAACATCTGATGTCATAGCATCTGATGTCATAGCATCTGATGTCATAGCATCTGATGTCATAACATCTGATGTCATAACATCTGATGTCATAACATCTGATGTCATAGCATCTGATGTCATAGCATCTGATGTCATAACATCTGATGTCATAGCATCTGATGTCATAACATCTGATGTCATAACATCTGATGTCATAGCATCTGATGTCATAGCATCTGATGTCATAGCATCTGATGTCATAGCATCTGATGTCATAGCATCTGATGTCATAGCATCTGATGTCATAGCATCTGATGTCATAGCATCTGATGTCATAGCATCTGATGTCATAGCATCTGATGTCATAACATCTGATGTCATAGCATCTGATGTCATAGCATCTGATGTCATAGCATCTGATGTCATAGCATCTGATGTCATAGCATCTGATGTCATAGCATCTGATGTCATAACATCTGATGTCATAACATCTGATGTCATAACATCTGATGTCATGGCATCTGATGTCATAACATCTGATGTCATAGCATCTGATGTCATAGCATCTGATGTCATAGCATCTGATGTCATAGCATCTGATGTCATAGCATCTGATGTCATGGCATCTGATGTCATAACATCTGATGTCATAGCATCTGATGTCATAACATCTGATGTCATAGCATCTGATGTCATAGCATCTGATGTCATAGCATCTGATGTCATAGCATCTGATGTCATAGCATCTGATGTCATGGCATCTGATGTCATAACATCTGATGTCATAGCATCTGATGTCATAACATCTGATGTCATAGCATCTGATGTCATAGCATCTGATGTCATAGCATCTGATGTCATAGCATCTGATGTCATAGCATCTGATGTCATAGCATCTGATGTCATAGCATCTGATGTCATAACATCTGATGTCATAACATCTGATGTCATAGCATCTGATGTCATGGCATCTGATGTCATAGCATCTGATGTCATAACATCTGATGTCATAACATGAACTCCCTTTTGTGTCTAGTGCTAGACACAGGGAGTTCTTGTTATGACATCAGATTTGTTTGCTGCCCACAGTGACGACTTTTAGACAAATGGCACCAGCGGGCAATGTTGCGCTAGAGGGGACTTGATAAAAATAGCTCTCAAAAGTCACTTTAATTGGCTGTTTTATTTTACAATACGCAATCTACATAATTCTTTTTAAAAATGACGCAGACTTCTCTCGGCAATCAACATCCTCTTTAATTCCTTCACTTTCATTGGACTTACTTGAGTAGCTGCTGGTATCAGGTGTAGATCTTCTGTTCCAGAGGGAGTAACAGATTGGCCGTTGACTGATGAACTCCTCTGCCATGGGAACAGCCTTTTGCTGGATTTCTTCTGACTACTCTGATCAGCTGCACTACTGCAACTTTAAAAAAAGACAACAATGAACACGTTTTGTTTATGCTTGGTGAAAAAAGGTTTTACAAACAAATTTCGAAAGAAAAGCAAAAGGCCTATCACTTGGTAGCCGATACTGATAATCCTTTAATACAAAAAGCATTCCAATGGATTTCTCTAGATGGATTTGCATCAATCACATACAAGCCATCTGCAAGGGCCCAGTTACAGTAAATATATTTAGCATTTAATCTAGTTTATATTTCATGCATAGTGTTTTTAAATATTGGTTTTTAGATATTATGCTTGAATGCGTGAAGATTCCATGCATTAACCCTAACCTTCCCAAATCCTCCAAAATCCTCTTTGCCAAATGGAGGAATTCAGAGGATTGAGGGTCTTTAGAAAATGAAGCATCGGACAATTTTTAGAGGATTCTACCTCTGGAGGAAAATAATCCAGGTCATCAGGATTTAGGCAGTGGTTGCCAGTAACAAACACGGGAGAGTTTGGGAACATGGATATTGGAGGATTATCAGGTTACATGCAGGAAAAATGATGTGGGGAGCTGGGGTTAATATCATTGTAAGGCCATGTCTTTTCACAAACTGGATGCAATGCAACCACACTGCTCGCAGAGTATGTTCAACAAGGTGCACTACCAGAGATGTATTCGAGTCTATCACAAGTCCCTGCAAGTCCCTGCAAGTCCCTGCAAGTCCCTGCAAGTCCCTGCAAGTCCCTGCAAGTCCCTGCAAGTCCCTGCAAGTCCCTGCAAGTCCCTGCAAGTCCCTGCAAGTCCCTGCAAGTCCCTGCAAGTCCCTGCAAGTCATCACAAGCCCTCCAGTCCTAATCCCAATCTATTCAAATGAGCTTTGACAAAGGCATTCCTTTGTCATTGTTCATCCAGTTACTTGTGACCGGCTTTATGAAAGGACTTGTGACTGGGCTTGCGAAAGGACTTGCAGGGACTCGAGTGCAACTCTGGCACCTACATGTACTACCACAATGAACATACCTACCATGCATGTTGTAGACAGCATGTTGGGTTCTAATGTGCTGACTTACAAACTCCCAGTTTGATACAATTCTAACAAATTTGGAGGCCAACAAAAACACATTTGGATCGCTATACCATTTAAATTAAATAACTATCCTTTGGCTCGTCAAAGATTTGGCCTGTTGATGCCACGATAGACAAGAAGGATGTGAGGGATATTTTGGGGAGTGGATGACAAATAAGTTGACATAAAAGGAAACAAAACCACCACATGCATCAACAGGATAAACACACAGGATAAACACACAGGATAAACACACAGGATAAACACACAGGATAAACACACAGGATAAACACACAGGATAAACACACAGGATAAACACACAGGATAAACACACAGGATAAACACACAGGATAAACACACAGGATAAACACACAGGATTCAATTAAAATGTTACCAACAATGCAAACAATGATGGCAAATCTTTGAGCTTTCGGATTTTAACTGTTTTAGATTGTTTCTGTAAACATTCATAATTTCATCTTGAGATAATGATTACATGTATATCACAGGAACTTTGTCTGTGCCTGCTACACCAGTATATGTTATACTGTAACAATTATCAAAGATCATTAGTTTTTGGGATGCAAAAAATAAATTCACTTCACTTATATCTTCAGTCCTCCACAAGAAGTATTTCTAGACATTAGGGGGGGGGGGGGGGGGGTGGGGGATTTAAGCTATATGAAGTCAAGAATTTTATCCCTACAAAGTTATTATGAGATGAGTCTGAAAGTTGGTATTTTCATTGAAAGGACAAGCCAGTTCTGATGTATAGGCGTACCAGTCATGAAATATACAAATGTACATGTATATCAGGGGTGAGATTTGAGGACATTGAAAACTTCAAGGAACATCTGAAGGCATTTAAAGGTAGTGTACACGATTGGTAATCCTCAAAAATGTTGTTTTACTGAATTATTACGAAATACCTTACTAGACTAAGTTAATAGTAGTCTCAATCATCCTGTGAAATGATGGTAGCAGGTGTGCTGTCGTCAAGAAAAGTGGAAATTTATATTATTTTCCAACGATTGTTACGTGTAACAATCATTGGAAAACTGCTCTCTATAACAAATGTAGCCTTTAGTCAAGGTGCGCGTGGCTACCCGGATGAGTGGTGCGCCCCGGACATGCTGTTTTTCTCTCGTTTTTTTTTGGCCATCGAACAACGCAAAACTTTGAACAGGTCAGTGAAACGATATTTCCTATAACAAACTAACCCCCAAATCCGCCCATTTCTGAAAATTGCAACAATGACCAATCATGTACACTACATTTAACTTGTATGGCGTAAAAATATGCTGAAAAATGAGTAAGAAACTGCATCTTCTATGGTTCAAAATTCCCCAAAATAATAGGGTCATTAGAATGTTCTAGGTTGCAGATGTCATTTTGGAATGATAAAAACAATTTAAGGACAAACAAATCTTCCGGAAATCTGGAAGACATCTCACCAAAAATCCCGAAATCAGGAAAAATCTGGAGAAATCTCAGCGCTGCTATCTAAATGCGGGAAAAAAAATAACTGCCCCGAAATAACAGACACTGTTGTCAGGTTCTGGAGAAGTTCCAAATTATTTACCCCAGATGAATACATCTTTTTCTTCTACCACTAATATTCCCACAACTCTGTAGATTGGTACGTGTAAAACAGATTTCACAGCTAGTTCCCTCGTTTTTCCACCGTCGCTGACTGTGGTCAACTAAATTATTTGATTATTTATTGTGGAGTGATTTTGTTGTTCCCATTTTGTTTTATTCCCAATGTCCCATTGAGAAGTTATCCATTTTGGTGATGCTGGAAAATTAGCAATTTAATTAAAACATTTTGGGGAGTGCCTTGCCCACAAAGAACAGATTTACCAACTGCACGAATTCTCCCAAAAAAATACCATGCTTTGATTACCGTAATTTTCGGAATATAGGCCGCGGCTTAAACGTTGATTCTCTCGCTGAAAAATGTCCCTGCGGCTTTTACTCCGGGCGGTTTATACGGCAACAGTTGAAGAATAAAATCAGTCACACAAGGTTCGAAATTCACGACGGCCACGGCGGCCAGTGCCGTCGAAACCCCTATTAAAAGCTTAGTTGCCGTGATGCCCCTTGTAAAAATGCACTATTCACGGCCAGTTGTGCTGTGCTCCAATAATACTTTGGCTGTTGTGCACTTCTTGCCAAACCAAGCCCTCAAATTGCTAAATTTTTAGTACCAAACCGTTGCCGGATCCTACAAAATGGCACTTTTCGATCGCGCTGGTAATTGCCCGTGCGCGTGATGAGCGATTGCGCTAAAGCCCGCACGGCACGTGCGCCCCATGTAAAAACCTTCACAAAACCTCGATTCCCCAAGCAGACTGGTTCCCGTCCGTGCAGTATTTTTCTTCTTTCTCACTGGGGCGGGAACCAGTCACAGCCTAAAAACAAGCTCTGAATCCGCGGCCGAATCCGCGGCTAGCTCTTACTACAGTAACCCGAACCCCCCAAAGCCAGCTATTAAGCCATGTGTGCGGTTTAGCGATGGTCCAGAGGGAGTAGCGTTGCCTGTTCAACTTAACACAACGAACTCCCCTCGTGCAAACGATCGTGCATGTGTGCTGCGATGACTCGGACACGTAGAAACCAAAGCGTTTTCTGTTTGCGATTTATTCGACAATTATGCCTTGCATGGCTTAATTAATTAAAACGTTCCAGACAAATTGAACTCTATTAAGTGCAAGAATGACATGAATCATGATAAAACTAATTTCTGCCCTACGGAACTCATTTTTACTGGGCGACTTGGAAAAGGAGATCGACAACGTTGACGCTTTTTCCGCCAGCGATATAGCGCACCGTGATTTCCCGAATGGCCCGTTCGGGGCGTGAACGCAACGTTGCCGGTGAAGATGACGGCAACGCACGGTAAAACCACTCATGCCGTCGCGCGCGGCATGCATGGCACGGGCCGTGTTTTCTCCATGACAATACAACTTACAAGTTCAGGCAGTGATGGAAATAAGAAAAAAAAATGATTAGCAATTTATGCTAATCATATTGTCATTTAATTAGCAATGTAATAAAATTGAATAGCAAAAGAAAAACCGCGACCAACTCAATGTTAATATTAATATGAATCATTTTGTTATTAATATTGATCGATTAGTGTGCTGAAGATATTAAAGCAACGTATTTAACAGTGCTACGCATTCCTTACTCTTTAATTTCTAAGTGGTTAAGAAAACAAATAGCTCAGTTTTCATTGTTTCTTGGCACCTTCCACATGTCTAAAAGTTTCGCTCACTGCCGTGAGAGACTAATTGTACAAATACACCAGTATGCAAGCAAGACCTTCATCTGGCCTTCATGCCCTTATCAATGTTTGTCATTGGCCTTGGTGCCTTCATTAGTGGCCTTGGTGCCCCAGGAAATGTTGTCATAACGAAGGCCAAAATGGCCTTGGCCCCCAGATTACGAATTTCTGTGGAAATATAGGAAACCAATCCAGAGGGACCGAATAGACTTGCCATAAGTACCGTTCACACCTCACAAATCGTGCGGTGCGTCTGTTAATTTTTGTCTGTTTTATCGTTGTGTAATCCATGTTGTTTATTATTTCACTGGTCAATTGGTGACTGTTGAGCTCAGATTAGTGGTTAAAGTTGTCATTGTCTTTTTTATTCCCCCCGCCCCATCAAAAAAAAAAGAACTGCCGCGCGGCCCACCCAGCCAGGACGCTCATCCAGCCCGTCAAAATTTGTAATTTTGAGGACTTATGAAAGTTTATTGAACTCCGTGCGCGTCGAATGAGGGCGCTGTCCACAGATACTCGTATACCACCAGTGGGATTGCTTTGTCTGTTTGCCGACTCTCGATAATTGTATTTTCAATAAGAATATCATAGCGTGAACCAGACACTTAAATTGAAGTCAAGTAAGATGACGTCGATATTGAACCCAAACTCGCCTTTTCTTTCCGCCTATCTCGTTCTTGTGCTGCTTACACTTTAGGATTGCATGTGATTTCGATAGTGGAATCATTTTACATACGAGCGCTATGCAGCATGATGACTTTTGTGGTCGGTCGTCAGCGCCGCGGTGCGGTTTATACGCCGGTGCGGCTAATACGCCAACTTTAAATCTTAATTTGCAGATTTTTGCGTGCTGCGGCTTATACTCCGCGCGGCCTATATTCCGAAAATTACGGTACAAGTGTTCACTGCAGTCTCAGTGACTCCATCACAGAATTTAGTGTCAATAATTCACTATTTCCTATCTGAAACAACCTATTAACCCTAACCTTCCCAAATCCTCCAAAATCCTTTTTGCAAAATGGAGGAATTTGGAGGATTGAGGGCACTTGGAAGTTGATGCATTGGAGGATTTTGCAGGATTGAGGTTACTAGGGGTTTTTGCCCCTGCAGGAATATGGAGGATCCAGGTTATCAGGCTCAATGTGATACATGAGGATTTTGGAGGATTGAGGTTACTAGGGGTATGCAAAAATAACCTAGAGGATTTTGGAGGATTCATGCTATGGTTCCCATAAGAGGATTTTGGAGGATTCAGGTTATATGGAGTTTTAACACTTTGAAATCAGAGGATTTTGGAGGATTCAGGTTACATGCGGGGAAAATGATGTAGGGAGTTAGGGTTAAGGTATTCACTAAAATCATCCTTAACCTATTGTATACGAACGATGGTCACAGCCGCAGTTTGCTAATGACCACCTGGGCAGATGACGTCTATAGCCACATTACTGCGCATACTCAATCCATTCATGTTTCAACTACTGTTCTTGAATGGGGGCTCCAAGTGTGATGAATAGAACCACTCTATTGCCTATTGCGTGCCTATTGTTTGCATAACGCTTGGCTGCACAGCCCTGGGGCCAATTTCAAGGAGTTGCTAGGCACAAAAAGTTGCTAGGCACAAAAATTTGCTCAGCACAAAAACGTCTAGCTTAGTAATAACAGGTCACCAGCCAAAACTCCATGTGATTTTCGTGCTAAGCAAATAACAGCTGAATACCAGTCACGTGCAATATACATTACATGAACATTTGGCTGGTAATCCTAAGCAAATTTTTGTGCTTAGCAGCTCTGTGAAATCGGCCCCCGATCTTGGCATACCAGTACCCCATCAATAACAGCTGGACGCAAGGGGATAAAACTGCAACATTTCAGTACTGAACAAAATTCAAACGGATATGATGGAGCTGGTTATATGCTGTATTTGTCATTTTTGGTTAGAAATATAGTGTTACTGTCTGCAAAATCGTGTCACTGTTGGCAAAACGAGGAAATGGGGGGAGAGAAAAAAAGAAATTGTGGTAGGGGCCCCTCGATCGTCACAACTGTAAAGCCAGCCAAGTTACACCTATGTGAAAATGGAAGAAACTCTCGGGATTGGTTTCATAACTTTTCTTAAATAACAATTTGCTTGTACAATGAAAGAAAAACAACTTTCTACAAGAAACTCAACTGACAGACTGACAGACTCTTAAGAAATTAAACCAAGAAATTAGACAAATTAATGTTTTTGCAATGTTCTCTCTGTTAGCTTTTTGTTTTAAACAGGGCCCAATTTCATAGCGCTGCTTAACACACAATTTTTTGATTAACTTCGGAAGCAGGATTTGCTTAAATTAGTGATGCAACAATATAAATCTCAATGCACAGCACGACTTGGCCATGAAATACGCTAATGCTCAAGCAAATTGTCCTGCTATAGTTAGCACAATTTTCTGCTTACCGTTAAGCAGCGCTGTGAAATTGGGCCCCGATTTTAAACAGAAATGGGAAAGACAGGGGTTCTGATGGGAAATGAGCACTAAAAAGAAAGATGACACACACATGATGTATACATTACAAGGACGTGTACATTACAAGGACGTGTACATTACAAGGACGTGTACATGTATGTCAAACACTTACAGTTCCGGGTGTATGGCAAGTAGATTAGCTGCTTCTTCTACATGTCCCTGTGACATTTTAAGCGCACTGCATGCATCCTCAACCTCAAATCCTAAGTCTACAAGCTTAGCCAAGGAATGTTCTTCTACTGAGCAATTCCTATGTAAGGATACACAATGCATGCAATCAGTTTATGCATTATGTTAGGAAACATTCTGTTAAACACTCGCCACCAGTTGACACATGTGCGGATTGAAAATTGCCACCTTGCCGGTTGACGTCTATACAAGCCAATCTCTGCATTTTCAATCCATTATTGGGGTATTGTGTACGTTATGCTTAGCTGCACAAGCCTCTTGTTTCTGTTTTGCTTGACTGCACAAGCCGGCATGGGGCCCCGGCGCCCCCATATACATGTAATACCCGTACGCAAGGTGTTAGGCTCTTGAATACGGACGGCCATAGACGTAGTTTGAAAAAAATAAGAAACCTGACCAGATGCCGTCTATATGCGCATTCCTGCACGTACTCAATCCATTCATGTTTCAACTATATTGTTCTTGAATGGGAGTGTAATTAAAAGATGAAGCTTTTTCAAACAAAGCTTTCATTCACACGAAAGGGGGGGGGGGGGCTCCAAGTGCGATGAATAGGACCACTCTATTCAGTGTGGTGCCTATTGTTTGTGTTTGCGTTTATGCAAACCTACTCCAAGAACAATGCTATACATGTGTACACAAAGCTCAGGAGAAACTGCTGTGAAATGATGACATCATTTCATTAGCATAAAAACCAAAATGTTGAATTTCTTTTTCCTAGAAATATTACAAATGCGATGGAAATTCTTGGTCACATGGAAAGCAAATATCCTACTTGTATTTAAGTCATAAAAATCCTATTGCATGGTTCATTTTAAAGTCTTATTATCTGTCTGAAATAATCCAGGTAAACATTATGTGCATGTGCATATGTGCATGTGGTTGTGCATGTGCTCGTACATTAGTCTACTTGTGGGGTACATGGAGGAAAGGGAACAATGGGGACAATGTTACCCCACAAGGGTGTGTTTAGAAATCGATCTACCCCACAGAGTTTACGCTATGAGTTTTGAGATTTCAATGGGGACAAAGGAGAATAAAATAAGGGAAGTAGGGTCGAACAATACAGGTACCCCAGACTGAATGCCGTGTCAAGTGTGTGTGTGTGAATATGTGTACAGGTTCTGTATATCTCCGAGGACAAGAGGAGAAAGAAACCTTTCATTCCTCGCATGCAGTGTTGTAGTCGAGTACTTTTTTCCGAGTACTGCCGAGTACTTAGATTGCCGAGTACCATTCAAGTCCGAGTACTTTGCCAACCGAGTACAAGTACAGGTCTCCGAGTCCGAGTACTTGTATTTCCGAGTACGAGTATGAGTCCGAGTACTTGCATTTCCGAGTACGAGTCCGAGTACATTGTGCTTGAAGTAAGGATGGGATGTTTACACGTTTAAAACATAAATAAATGCAAATCCGTTTAGAAATTTTCCCAAACGTTTAAAACGAAACTCAAATTTCAAAAATGGGAACCTTGTATTTACGCAATCTACCTTCAAGTTTTATTTACAAAGAATCTACAATCTTTAAAAACGTGGATGTTAAATACATTTTCCAAACCTGTGTCTTTGTCATTATTTTAGTCAGTAATATGCAAGTTTCCAACACAAAAACACTCTCTCCTTCATGGAAAAAAATGCCACTCCCCACGTGACATCACTGACTGCGCGACGGTCAACGTTAAACCGCCATCTTGAATTGCCTCATTATGTATTCATGATCATGAATGCATTTAGTTGGTATTTAAGCCAATAGGTGGAAAAGGCGCGCTGTGTTTCGGGCCGTGTTATGAATATTTAACAGGTCAATCGCCATGACCATTCATAAATATTGAAACTAGAATACCCTGGCCTTATAAGGGTGGGTAATTTGAATTTGAATGCCTGTATCAGAAAGCGCCAATGCCACTCAAAAGTGAGATCAACGATCACCAAAAAGGGATGATCCAAGCCTGGCATCTGCATGGGGAGGGGGAATTCCAACCGCGATATTGCCCGGAGGATTGGGATTTTGGAGGGCACCGTGAGGTACAATTTGCGGAAATTGCAAGATAATAATTCTATGGAAAACGAGGCAAGATCTGAAGACCACCTCCTGCAGAGTTCGCGCCGAAACTTCGCAGGAAACCATCGAACGACAATTTTGAGAACACCTCAGGGTTCACATATGATTGGCCTAATTACGGGTTCACGGCAAGATATTTGTCCGGTTTGCACGTGGCCCCCGCTTGCAAACAGGACGCTGGACAGATTTTGCATGACCTGTGACGTAGCATGCAGCGCACAAACTCGATTGCTAACTGTTTATCGTGTAGCGCGCTAGCTGAAGGTCATGATAAGTTACCCATAATGCCATCAGGGCATCTGTACTTTCTTCACAAGATTCTGTGAAGCGACATCAGCCCTTCCCATGCCCAGCGCCCTGTTTGCAGGGTGGGGGGTACAAGCGAATTTGTCCGGACGGTGCGCAGAGAAAGTAGATTTCCCAACAATCAACCATTTGAAAGTATAAATAAAATAATCAGTGAGGCCGTGGTAAGTCAAGCCATACGGTTTTGTTATCGAGTATTGCTATTCGAGTACGAGTACCTTGATCATCGAGTACAATTTCGACACGTCGAGTTCAAGTACTTTGCTGCCCGAGTTTGAGTACCGTCAGTTGGAGTACGAGTACTTTGACATTCGAGTACAAGTACGAATACGAGTACTCTAAAAACGGTACTCGAGTACGAGTACCGAGTACGAGTACCGAGTACGAGTACTACAACACTGCTCGCACGTCAAGTCTTTTGTTGAAATCGGTCCTCGCACGTAGAAGTACGTGCTAGTCTATGGGGTTGGGTTATATTAATTAAGGAACAATAGGAAACACAAAGCATTGTCTTCGCACGTATTGGGAAAGTACGACTGTGTGGGCGTGTTGGGGTATTCAAACTGTGGACGAAAAAATGCCGAAAAACAAAAGAGAACAATATCGTCCGCGATTCCCAGCATACGTCCGCGATTGGGATTGTGTACAAAACCTATGGAGGTCTTCCGAAAAAGTTAACGTACAAACAAAAGAGGAACAATAGGACGTCCACATTTGAAGGTCGATACACGACTGTGTGCATGTGCATGTGAACATGTACATGTACATGTATATTGCTTAGGTCAAGTTTATCACAAACTTCCCTGCAGCTTACTTAAAGGTAGTATACATCATTTGCAAACTTCAAAAATACAAAAACTACTGAATTATTATGAAATATCGTACTAGACTGTAAGTAAATAGCAGTCTCAAGCATCCTGTGAAATCATGGCACCTGGTGTGATGTTGTTTTTGAGTAAAGTGGAAATATATGTCATTTTCCAACGAAATAGTCTAGTTCCCCGACCTGATAATTCCCCGACGTCTATAAATTGCTCCGTTTTGTCAAAGGTATGGTCAGGGAACCAGACTAGCTACTAGAACATAATTTGTTTCTCTCTTCGCAGACTACGGTTTTTCCAGTGCTCACAAAACTTTAAACAGGTCAGTGTTACAGTATTTGCTAGTACCCTATAAAATACTAACCCCCAAATCCATTTATTTCTGAAAATTACCGCAAAAGCAAATAGTGTATCCTGCCTTTAACTAAAATCAATATAAAACAGTGCTGGTAATGCATGAAGTGAAAAATTCATATATTATTTGCATGCTGAGAGTTAATTCGCATCTAAAACAATTGAAATCATTCAGCCAGCAATTATGCACATGATAAACAAATAGCTCGAGTGTCAGTAGATGGAATTTAGGTTGGCGGTGATTTTTTAATTTTTTTATGCAAATCGCCCATCACAAGCTCTAGGGCACTCGAGGTGTGGGCTACTTAGGAATATGTGGAAGAACCAGCCCCTCACACTGAAACAAGATAATCTAATCTCTTCACAGCATGAATAGGGTCAGGATGGGTATAAACTAGTCCACTGCAAAGCATTAATAATGCCTCTACCCATATTAAGCGTAGAAGTGCCAAAGCCCAGGACTGGGCTCGAACCCACAACCTGCAGAATTACCCACAGACCTTGAATTCAATGTGCCAAGCCACTAGGCCACAGCACTTCCACATTAGTTGTACATGTAAATCTAACCAAGAAATAATTAAAAGCTTGTTGATTCAATCAAGTTAGTGGAAGTTAACCTATTTGCCCACAACGCACAATCACAGCAAATGTTGATGTACCGGATAACCAATCAATCAAACTATGAACATCTAACAAAAGAAAACGGTGCACTAGCACTGAACATCCATTGTTTATACTTGGCACTGATTAAATCCATTGTTACTTGGCACTGATTAAATCCATTGTTACTTGGCACTAATTAAATCCATTGTTACTTGTTCACAGTGTCATTGCTATCAGCATTCTTAAAGCAACTCCATTCCTTTTCAGCTCATGTGTGATAAAATAAACAAAATTTGGTATTAAATATACGTGACCTGTTCCCACAAAATGGGCGTAAAGTCACAAAATTTGAAAATCAATGTTAGTTTTTTCCTAAAAGTACAGGTTAAGAGCTTTGTGCGTTGTGATACATGTATCTCATTCCTAGCCCTCGATATAACCTTTTGGAGTTGTCAGAGTCTTGACGCCTTGTTTTGAGAAAATGAAGCTCAAAGTTTTTGATCTGTGCACATTTTAAACCGAGTAAAAAAAAAAGAAATCACCCAAAAATATTTCGAGAATGAATTCATTTAAAAACCTTTCAGGTATGATAGGATGGGGTTTTTCAAATATATACAATTGTTAAAATCCCCAAACTGACTTTTGAGTGAAAAATTGTTGTTTCTGCTTGTAACTCAGAAAGCCAGTGCAAACAATAGGCAAACAATGGATTGAGTACACGCAGGAATGCGCGTATAGATGACAACCGGCCAGGTGGTCTTTTTCAAACCTTGGCCATGGCCGTCGTCTGTATTTAAGAGGTTCACTCAGAATGCCACACTGTGACTTTCCACTCATTCCGCAGTGCCAGGTCACATACTCATTATCTTTCATCACTGCAAAAAATGTGAACGCAGGACGTTTCAAAATATTACATGTACCTGCTGTTTTTCTACATCTGCTTTCTGTTGATGTATTCTCTTCAAAATGGCCTCATTAGCATAATCTCAACCGCTTATAAAGACTAATGTTAAAAATGTGCCTATAAATGTATACAAAAATGGGATGCCTCGCCCCGCTTTGCGTAGGCCTGCATACTGTAGTTGATGATAGGATGGCGAGGACAATGGGTACAATTACTGGAAGTTGGTAATCGTGGTGGTGGTTGCAGTAGACAGTGATGATCGTAATAATGTGACTTTACCTTGAAGGTGACCTACTGGGTGATGGTGTTGCCTTCTTGAGTTGTGATTGCACTTGTTCATTGGTGAAAGCTTTCCACTGCTGTATGAGCATACTCTCCGCAATCCTGTATACCAAGATACAACAAACTAAGTACAGGTTGTTGAATACATGTACCATGGTGCAATGGTTATTGTAACAGACTTGGGCAAGAAATCCATACCTATCAACCATATTAAAATCAAAATCAGTAATCCAGAAGCCAATAGTCGGTATTTTCACCCCAAAAAAAATGCATATTTTTTTTATAACTTGAGCAAAATCAATGCAAACTTATGTTCTGGCCGAAACATGTATAAACCCCTTGAGTACGGTTATCGTAGTGAGGCGCCGGAGCGGCCTGTGCAGCCAAGTGAAAAGGACACAAGAGGCTTGTGCAGCCAAGCTTATCATACACAATAATCCAACAATGGATTTCAAATGCAGAAAATAGCGTGTATTAGACGTCATCCGGCCTGGTGCCAAATGTTTTCCCGGGCATCTGGCGTCATCTGTACGCAAGGGGTTAATGTTCTCTATCTCTTAATTAATGTACCTAATTTATGTCTCTTAATATTAAATATATTTACAGACATAAAGAATAAATATTCCATGTAGAAATTGCACAATGCAGTAGCATAGTGGTTGGAAATCAGTACTTGTATAACACTGATGGGCCATGAAGTTACTTACTTTCGGAGCTGACAACATATCCCGGAGTGCCCAGTTTTGGATGGCTGAAACACTTCAACTTTAGGAACATCTGCAAAACCAAGATACAAAATTATGTAACAGTCATCAATGTACATGTAGTTTAATTGACATCATGGAACAAATATGACGGACAGGAAGTTGCCAAAGTTGTTTTAAAAAAATAAAATGAAAACAAAACATTTTTAATAGAAGGATTAGCTCTGATATATGGATATCAAATCTCTGAACCTCTAGATCGTAATAAATTAAATTTAAAAAATTGTTCTTTTCTAGGAAAATTACAATCCACCTGTTGCCTAATTCCCCATACTCCAAGGGCGGCCATTTTGAATTTCAAAACAAATTCTGAAATAAATACAGCGTCACATGATTATTTTAAAATTGAGTGTAGATTTTTTTTTAATCATGCCTCTTTCAGGGGTGGAACCACATGATATCAAAACAATAACAATCTACTAGACACCTGGGCTAGTACCACAACAAATTTACTAGACCGGAAGGTACATTATTCCACAAGACCAATGGTAAAAATAATTACAAAGTGTTTTGAATGAGTGTGCCGTTTCGATTTTTCCCCCCTTTGCCGACCTTGTTGGGGGAGGGGTTAGAAATGCTGTTTTGATTGAAACTCCCTGGCTCAAAACTAAAAATGGCCATTCCAGTAATTATGGGGCTTTTTCAGTTTACCAGATTTAGAAATAAATGGACTTTTAGTGATAGCACTTCACGCAGTTTATAAAAAGAATCACTAGACCACCGAACTTGTTCGGTCAAGAGTTCACTAGACCAACGCTCAAATCACTGGACTTGGTCCGGCGGTCCAGTGGATATTTTGATCCCTGGTAATGGAAACATATGCAGGAATCAAAGTTAACAATGTAATAGTAAAACACTTCGGAAATTATTTTAGAAGTTGAAAGGAATATTTTACAATCTTTTTAGTCTATCTCTATAACTGAAATAAAGCATTCCTCAAAAACGTCTATGACACTACAAAGCTGTAGCTTGCAAGCCTTAGGAAACCCACGGACATACATGGGGAGGAATTGATGAAGACAATTTGACTCACTTGCATCCAAGTACTTGGTGAGCGAGCAGTGTAGTCTGATCACAATTGGTTCACATCGACTGATGCACCAGGCCTTGCCTATTTCATCCTGAAATGCAAATTAATGTTACACTTTACAAATGAAAACAGTGAAAAGAAAATGTATATAATGTATGACAAGATAATATTGCTGGTGATCTTCGGAACAGGTGCAGGTTGACAAAATAATTACTGAAAAAAATGTCAGTACAATGTAGTACCGATGAAAGATATACATGTTCATATCCGGTCCAGGTAATTTGAAGAAGAAATTTCACCCTAACAGTCCTGATAATCCTCCAATTTCAATACAATTTTTCACACCAGTTATTTAGGGAGTTAGGGTTAATCAGAAGAAATCCTGCTATTCAATCTGCTCTCTGACAGAGCCAACAAGTCGGGTTAAGTTATCATGAACAAAGGACTGTAAAGTAAAGTTAGAATGAAAGAAAGCCCCCTATATTTGAATTATTTATAAAAGCAATATTAACCCCATGAGTACGGTATTTTACGGGAGACGTCGGGGTGCCGCGGCAGCTCTGGCAGCCTAGCGAACCGCTACAATGTGTTTGTGCAGTCAAGTGTAACATATACACAATAATCCAACAATGGACTGAAACTGCACAAACAGCAGCCAATGGCGTCATCCGGCCTGGTGGCACTGTTTTTTTTGGCACCATATGGCGTCATCCGTACGCAAGGGGTTAAGAGGCTTGGAATGATGCCTACATGTATACATGTAGTTTGTGTTCAATTTGAAGGTATTTCACATAAATCAAGGCCGTCCAGTGTCACAATTTTTCATGTTTTGTGACTGTTGGTTGGGGCTACAAACAATAATACAGGTACATGTAAACCCTAGGCCTGTAACTTTGGTATGGAGCTCTATTTTGTCATGTTAATCGATCAGGAAGCCCTTGTACCCTTTACGCATGCATGCCACAATATATGTACATGTATACGTGTGTTCAATTCGGACACCAGCTACTCCTGCAAATTGTGTTTCAATTAAAAAAAAATTATCAACAACATCAAATTGGTTTTCCTGTCATGCCAACGCACATATCAATCGACTGAAATGAAAAACATTGCAACACATTCTACGTTTAATGAAAATCCACCCCACAATGTCACAGTGTACGTGTAATCACATAGACTATAAACAGGAGGCCCACATACAATGTACATTGTTCAGTGCATGTGTGATTTACCTACCTGCAGCACGTAAGCCACTCTTATTGTACTGCGTAAAGTTAATAGGCATTATGCAAGCATATAGTTCAGTCCTTATAGCCAGACCATTAGTATTCTTGGATATCACCTCAACGAAAAAGCAATGAAAGGTGATACCAAAACTCATTACTGAACGCCTATTTTGAAGATAGTTTTGAACGCTAAAATGAATCTTCCCGATAGATGAGGACAATTCAAGCTTGCAGTCACAATGACATAATCACCATGAAAGCAGTTGAACTAAGCATCCGTGGTATAAAGTACACAACACCAGGAAAACTGTATGGATTGAGAGGTTCATGGGTCAAGTCACGGGGGCGATCTGGCCGCTGCGCGCTGAGTCAGGCATGCTGATCATGTGCGTGCAATATTTGCGCAATGTGCGTGATGAGCAGATTGGACAACCAATATGTTTTTATCAAACTGTAGTTAAAACTCTAAAGGTAAAACCAAAGCTCTTGACATAATGTAATTTTAATCAGGAACTTTCTTTTTTCAACATTTTTCATGACATGTACATTGTATGAGCAGAGAAAGTGAATTCACAATGCAAGAGTTGCCCAAATCACAGAACAAAGAACATTTACATGTAACTGTTCTTTGCTCTGTGCCCAAACTGAAAGTCTTTTAGGGAGAAATTCAGTATCCTGCCACCATTTCTTTTGTTTGTGTGGTTTTTTTTTTTTTTTTTTTGTTTTTTTTCGGAGATCAAATTATAACTAGTCTATCCCGTCTATGCAAAAATGTCCAAAAAATGTCAAAATTATACGGTTTTTAACATTATTTACAGCATTTTGCAGGTGCTGATCATCACAACGGTTCGGTTACATGGGATTTTAAAATAAAAACACTGCATACAAGAATAGGAATAAAACCAAAGGAACAGATGATAAATTGCCATCTGCTGAGTCAGTGTGTTTATTTTTACATTTATTTCTAATTATTAGACATTTTTCAAAATTGCCCGAGTTACTGCCCTGTGCATTATTTTTACCACTGCTTTTATTCATGCCCTTTGAAAATCCTTAAAAAATTGCCTTGGTTGACTTTTTGAAAAAAAAGTCAAGGTAAAACTGCCATGCTAAAGTAACAAAGCTGTAATTTATTGATTAAGAATTAACTCAAACCTACTAAAAACTACATTGACAGTTTATAAAAAAATATACATCTACAAAAATACATACCTCAAGGAATGACACATCAATGTTTAACTCTACATCTATATCTCTCAGCTCCGTAAATATTCTGTGGACAGCAATGAAAATGAAAATTGAAACCATCTTCAAATAGTCCATAATTACATCCAATGACAATATAAAAAGAATTAGAGGCAAGTTTAAAGTACTGTGCATGCAACATACATGTACATGTATCGTTTCGGTTTGCGGTAACACCATATGTTTATCTCAACTAATGTGAGGTACGGGCTCTGAAAAGAACCTTATCGCACAAGTCATATCTCAACCTTCATTAACCCCTTGCGTATGGATGACGCCATAGGGCACCAAAAAAAGTGTCACCAGGCCGGATGATGCCACTGGCCACTGTTTGTGCAGTTTTAATCCATTGTTGGATTATTGTTTATGATACGCTTGACTGCACAAACCCATTGTAGCGGTTCGATTTGGCTGCCAGAACTGCCGCGACACCCCCGTAAAATACCGTGCCCAAGGGGTTAAGTGAGAAGGGTTCAAGGGAGAACCAATTTCGGGCAACTCGTTTTTCTCTACTGTCGCTAAGTGAGAAATATGGTTCGGGGGAGAACCATGGGGACTTCACTGGTTAATATGGTTCAGGGTGAACCATGGGGACTTCACATACATACACATGTACATGTAGCATCAGGCTATAAATTACATACGTGTACTTGTTACCAGAGTTGGAGTCGAGTCCCTTTCACAAGTACTTTCGCAAGCCCAGTCAGAAGTCCTTTAAGGGGACTGCTGTTAGCTAAGCAGACTACTTTTTTTTGTTTTAAAGTTTTTTGACAATGTATTATCACCAATATATTGTCTTCAGTCTAATTTACAAGAAAAAACACTGTCCGCAAATCCGCTGTTGCCATGGTAATGGCGGCCATATTGGATTTCAGTACAATTACATAAACAAGTTTTATGGGAAAAGTAAAACATCCTTTTTACATACAATCAACTGTAATTTAAAGTTAAAAAAAAATTATCTAAGTTAGTACAGAGCCCCTTTTCACAAAATCTATACTAGCACCCTATGACGTAACCTAAAAAAAAATTCGCAAAAATCAGCAATCCCCTTAAAGCCGGTCACAAGTAACTGGATGAACAATGACAAAGGAATGCCTTTGTCAAAGCTCATTTTAATAGCTTGTGATTGGGATTAGGACTGGAGGGCTTGTGATGGGCTTGTGATGGACTTGTGATGGGCTTGCAGGGACTTGCAGGGACTTGCAGGGACTTGCAGGGACTCGACTACATCTCTGCCTGTTACAAGGTATTATCAGCCGATGTGTACACTTTGCACATACATGTACATGTACACTGTACACAGATGTCTATCAGTTAATCACCGAATGGATGCGTTGTGATAGGTTGTGCTATGATTCATAAATAAAAGGAAAATTAAAATGCCGGGTGGTGACTTGCTTTAGACAAAGACAGACTTGTTTTAAAACTTGAATGAAGAGTTAATTCAAGCTGCTTGTCAATGCTTCGACTAACAATTTCAGTTTGATGGCTTTCTCCCTCATAATATGGAGAGCGAAAAAAACTAAAAACACTATTCGGGTTTCACACTACTCTGAACTTACTTCAGAAAAGAGGATTTTACTGATGAGAAAATAATACCTGCTGTCAAATCAACTACATTTAATAATAAATATGACCGCCAGCCAGAGATATTCTAAGGTGAAAAGTGTAGTACATGCATATTTAAAATAAAAAGGGAATTATTGAGGGACGATTGCCAACAAATTATCTATTATTTTAAAATATATTATGTAAGGTGATAGGCCCTACATGTACATGTACATGTACAATGTAGATCCCAAAAGCAGAGACGTACATAAATGTACATGTACATGTAGCAGCATTAAATTATATGATGTATGGACATACAATGAGCTAATTTCCGAAGCCGGAAATGTCAAACAAAAAAAGAAAGCGTACATGTTGGCTTGCGGTTTGGAAATTTGAGCTCTATGCCAACACGATCATTGCAACCTGGGATCACTTCTGTGTATGTACAATGCATGTAATGTACTCTACACTACGCAGTGATAACATTACGTGGGCAATTCCATATATGGGAAATGAGTAAAATGACTAATTTTAAAGTTGATGAAATCACCATTAACCCTCCTATACTTATAGCTATCAAAAACTCTAAACACCAGTTTGTGTGTGTTTCAATCTGTCACTCAGGTGTTGATATATATAGGGTAGCTGGCTCCATTTGGGCCTTGAGAACAGGAGGGTTTTAATTAATCCTCCTATACTGTTATAACTATCATAACCTATAAAAAAAACCTGAGCCCTTCCTATCCAACATCTGGAACTCGATAGGTTTTTGATAGGTAGGGTAGTTGGATCCATTTTGGCACCGAGAGAGGGAGAGTTAAATTAGGTGTCCAAAGTGGCTAAATGCATGCTTACATATGTACATGTAGCAAGGAATCAAAAAGCGTTTGGTATCTTTAGTTATAGATTTCATAGACGTTTATTTTGAAATTAAGATAAAAAAGATCCATAATTTTCTGACGTAATTCTGTTAACGACACATTTTTGACCAGGGTTGGATCTTTCCACACGTAGGAGGTTTAAATTGTTGTATTTTGATATAACAGGGGTATAACCATAACATATAAAAGTGTTTGTAATCAGGTAGGCCATAGGACTAATGCACAGCATGTAATAATACTGTTACCGCGGAATTGCCCACATATCAAAATGCTAATTTAAAGCTGGCTCTAACAAGCACTCTTACAAGGAAGCAATCACACTGCAATTAAAAACTGAACCCAAAAGTCCCCCACTATTTCATAACAAAATTCTGCATGTACACACATGTACTTCTTTTAGTGTGTATAGATGATAAAGATAATATGACCCAACACGACAAAATGAGTCAAGTCGCCAAAACTGCTTTTGAGTTACAGGCCATTAAACATGACATACATACATGTACACAGTGAAGATCAATAGGAACTGTCAAGATTTTCGCCCCGGTACAATGTCCATATTTACCGGGATGTCAAACTGATTCATATGTCAAAATGATGAGCCAAGTGTGTTCTTTCTAATGCAAGCAAAAAGTTAGCTATTAAAGAAATGTCCTTAAGACTCATTTTGTTGGATCCGGTCACATACACATTTGCTATGGCTGTAATTTTCAGAAATAGATGGATGTGGGGGTTAATATTTTTTATACAACACCTGAATAAATCCCAGCCATCCGATTGGTGGATCGTCGATCACGTGCATTGAATTATTCGACCCATCACACGACGCGAACCCGCACCGACCAAAACGTTCTATCACATGGTTCTATCAAACGGTGCGCGCGCATTGATAGAACCAAAAGAACTTCCCTAATTTCACGGTCACTATGGTGGCGCTACAACAGGGCTGTCATTCACACAACATCATACATGGCGACCGAGTTTCCCGAACTGCCGTGGTTTGTTCTCCTAACAGACGACGAAATATTGGAACTTGTAGGCGATGCTGACGCTCCAAATACAAAGAGACAAATCAAATATGCAGTGAAACGATTAGATGAATTTGCAAGACACGCAGGAACAACAATTGAAGCTTTAACTGATTCAGAACTCGACAATTTTTTGTCGCGGTTTTATGCGGGACTGAGAAGGTAAACGGCACGTTGTAACGTTACACAAAGAAATCTATGCATGCAATCTTTCGGATTTATTCAGGCGTTGTATAAAACAAATAATGAATGTTTCACATTCGTGCAATGGTAAGAATAATTTCATTCGGTGACAGATGGAATGGAACATTCAATCTGTCACCTCATGAAATTATTCTTACCATCGCACTCATAAACATTCATTATTTGTATAATAACAAATACCAGTATTATTGCAATGACCTGTTTAAAGTTTTATGTTCACAGACATGACAGATGCCTGAAAAAACCAAGAACAAAATGTTGTTCTTGTAGTCTGGTTCCCTGACCCTACTTCAAACGAAACGAAAAAATGTATAGACATCAGGAATTGTCTAAACTGGCTTGCACCTGTTCACGAATGTACATTGTATAACTGATTATAAACAAAATGTGGACTAACTAATTTTGCTAACTTCGGGCAGTACATGTATTTTAAAAAAAAAAATTAAAAATTTTCCAAACAAAGGTCGGCAGACCATCATGGAAAATTGATACAAAATCCCACTTAAAAAAAAATGACAGCTCACCACCAGGTGCCATGATTTCACAGGATGCTTGAGACTATTATTTACTAATTGCCAAGTAATTAGGTCTTTATATTAATTTTCTACTCTTGCTTTTTGATGTTTGCAAATCTTGTATTACCTTTAATGTAACGTATACATGTAGTTCTCTTCATCAGCCTATTTCACACGAGTGCTGGATGTACACAGGGCCCTTGCGATGAAATCGCATCGATGTCACCAACGCACGGATTCTGTGCCGTGTGAAAGTGTATCCCTGTCACCAAATCGCGCGGGTCCCATGCGGTTCGTGACGGAGATTGAGACCTCCAAAAGTTCGCATCGACGAACACCGAGATTGGTCGTGTGAAATGTATCGATGCGATTCTCGCGAGGATACGACGCATGAAATCGCTATTACGCAGTTTGCTGTTGTTCAGCTACAAAATGGCGGTTCACAAAAACTCACTGATGATGTTACTACTCCTGCATTTGATGAACAAAAAACGCCCAGTAGGGTCACGAAATCGTGATATGACGTCTCGCAGAGAGAGATACATAACAAGGGTAATCTGCAACAGGCGAAAAATGTTTCGTCGAAGAATACGTGCACATGTTCGTGGTTGCGCTGAAAATGCGCATGTGCAAAGCCACATTAGCCTTTTTTGAATGCGTCAGAATTTCATGGTTGTTTTCAAGTTTCGATGTGTTGGTATAGCCATGGAGGAATAAAACACAGCAGAATGGTCTGCGGCTAATTACAAAGCCAAGGGAATGTGTTTTCTACTTATAAATGTTAGCCTAGTTGTATTTCCTGATTAAATATTAGGAGAAAAGTAGTTCATTAAATAAAATTTGTCCACCTGATTCTGAAAGCATCATGGAAAGGACCGCCCAATGTTGGTGACTTGTACTTGGTGCAAAACGGCACGAATGAGAGACTATCCCAATTCACTGGTTCCAACAGCACGTACCCATAAAGAATACTGGATGTTAACGGGGAACCAGCTGCACATATCATTGAACGTGCATTGTTTTGGTTGTGGACTGTGGTTTGGCTTCATACGTCTGTTTGCTTATACATTTTGTATATCAAAATGAATGCGGAATGAAAGCACGCGCGTCGCGGGAAAATCACTGGTACGTGAAATTCCACCGTTCAAAAAAATATCGCAGTACCAGCGAAAAACAGGTAACCTTTGACCCACGCACGCAAACGCTACAAAACGAGGGACGTTCGCTGCCGGACTGTGTTGTATCGTGGGAAAGCCTGCGAGGAAATCGCAGGCATCGCGGGGTGTCAGACACCCGGCGCCAATCATCGCAGATGTGTGTTTCCAGCGCTCGTGTGAAATTGGCTATACATGTAGAAACTTATTTACATACTATTTCAGAGTTACATTGTAGGCCGTGTCCGAATTACTTGGCTATGGCTGGATGTTACACACATGTCTATGGTAGCGGGTAGCGGCTGCAGCCACTTCCCATAGACTTGTGTGTAATTTCAAGCCGTAGCCAAGTAATTCGGACACGGCCATATTGAATTTTGAGCAGAGACACTGTTTATAAGTACAGGCAAGGGACTCACGGGGTCAATTTCACCAATGACCCCAAAAATGCTTGCCATCTGTTAAGTGCATTGACTCGTCCAGAAGCATATTTCAAGCAGACGCCGGTAAAAAAAATAAGGAGATTAGAAGGATAAAAAATAAATTTTAAGAACAAAAGTAGGATTTGAGGAAAAATCAGAATCGAAGTAGGACTTTTGCAGGCCTCCAGGAGTAGTTTTCGTTGATACTCACATATGTCCACATCACAATTCCCATTTGGCATGTTCTGTACTCACAAGTTTACATGTACTCACAACACTTGTTCTCCATCCTCAACTAAGCTTTTGGAAGTAAAGTTGCAATACCCCTGTGATTTTCATATGACAGTGTGTCATATGAAAAATATTTGTTCTAAAAAATATTTGATGAGATCAAATTTTTCGGAGTTGTGGGACAAAAAAGTAGGAAAAAGTAGGGAAAGTTGGAATTTCAAGAAAAAAGTAGGAAAAGGAGGCGTAAGTAAAAAATATGAAAAAAGGAGGAAAAGTGGGAATACATGAAAGCCTGCTTTTGTAGCCCCTGATGTCTTTTCTATCTATTTTCTTTTCTTCTTTTTTGTTTCCGTTTCTGCTACATGTATTAACCCTAACCCCTTGGGTAACTTTACTAGAAAGTATCCTGAATCTGCCAAAATCCACCTATTTTGTCATGCACAAAAAGTTGGTTTTGGCGACAGCTCAATATGGATCAAGGTACATGTATCCTGAATCCATCAAAATCCTGCAGTACCGCTAGGCTTACAATCCTCAATCCATCAAAATCCCCCAGTTTTCAATATAGAGGTATCCTGAATCTGCCAAAATCCTCCAAAACAGGGTTTGGATTTTGATGGATTTAGGTTGGTTAGGGTTAATGTTTGACAAAGACCGGTACAAGTGACTATCACCTCGATCTGAATGTCACCTTGGAGGACTTGTCTATTATGAGAGAGGTCAGGAAAGAACCACGAGGCACATGTCCAGTCACAGCTGATCACAGACAATCAGAGACTCGCAATGCACAAAGAAAGCTATGGACACTTATTGTCGTGCTGGGCCCATCACATACATGTAGATTTGATTCAGTTGTTGAAATATTGTCAAATTTATTGTCTGGCCAAATTTGTTAGTGAAAATTGAGTATGAACCAGCGATTGTTGAGCAAGAATTTGTTTTCTCAAATGAAGTTGATTTGGATGGGAAAAAACATTTTGATTGCTTTAGAAAATATTCACTGATTAAGGCAGAAGAGTTATTTGGTTTAAAATCAGTTTACCTGGTTTAAAAAGCTTTTAATGGTATAGATATTGGAGTGTAAACTGCACTTTGTTGTAATTCCTAACTGATGAGCTATGCACAATTTGAAGAAATTATTGTTGAACAATTTTGAAGAGCCCAATATTGGATATTTTGGACAGGAGGCTGTGTACATAAGAGTTAAGGATTTCTCAATTTGATTGATTTTTTTCCATTGTCTTTTTACTTTTACTTTACAAATAGTTTATTATTTATTCACTTACTTGTCTTATTCGAATTTATCATTTATTAAATCTTCTTAAAACTTGCCTGTTTTGTCAGTATGGTTTTCTTTGCTTTCCAACTTTGCCTTTGGATGGGCCCTAATTTCATAAAAGTACTCTGCAGCTTTTCAGACACTCATCGTAACTTTGACAAGATTTTGTCGATTTCTAATGGCCAATCAGACTGCTTAGCTTTCACTAACCAATCAATCTATTGACTTACATGTTTATTAGTACATGTACCTGAATTACCCAATCGGGCTGTCAAATTTCAACTGACCAATCATCTTGCTACAATCTCTTTATGTGCTTATCAATGTGATAATAATAACAATAACAACTTTCATTTATAGATGGTAGCCATGTCATCTGTAAGATGATTTTCAATGGGTCATCTTTGTGCTGAGTGGACCAGAGGCACCGGGGCAAACCCCTACTCTTTCATGACAGGTGCTCTGGGTTCTTTTACGTGCACTACTCCTATAGAGCACACAGGACCCTCTTGAGTTGATTATAAGGGCCTGTAATGCCCCAGACCAATACACCGATTATTGCCAGGCATGCTAATGCAAGTACTTTAAAGGGACATGAAATTTTGCTGTTTAGAAATGTTCCTTATCCTTGATAAGAGTTGTTCATGCAAAAAAACACGTATAATGTGTTGTAATTAGTGAGTAGTGATTACAAAACAAAAAATTGGCCGCTTACCCCTGACATCTGACCCGCGAAACATAGACTTATTTCCAGTACTAAATACCACCGTCTAAATAATGCGCAAAATACGCTGTAAGAGTCTTTAGGCTGGCACCGCAGCCAGTGGCCTTGTGAACCTATCAGATGATCGCCAGGTACCATTCTCTACCTCGCGACATACATGTATATCGCCAGTTCTGCGCGCCGTGCCACAGTACATCAAAATGGATCAACAGAACGTACTTCAACCAGATGCATGACCAGATGCGACTGGAAATACGACTGGTGAACATGGTCCGCCATTTTGTGGAGTCAAAAATTTGGTTCTACAAAATGGCGGACCGTTATTTGTCACGAAATTGAACAAAAACCACGCAATTTGAAGGGATAGTTATGTGAATCTTTATATTCTACTTTTAAGAAAGCTTCCCAACCATATCAATTTCAGTTTTATAGCCCAAATCGCAAAATCCAAAGCAATGTGTCCCTTTAACTTTGGTAATAATGTGCCACTTGCTCTTCCACTGGGCCAACTGTCTAGGGCAGATGCCTAGGACAAGGAAGCTTGCTTACCTGATGTCAATGGCATGAGGTCCAAAGTGCTTCCTGACTTGTTCCATATCATGAACCAACAGTGGGTGCATGCTGCTGTCTTGCTCGTCATCTTCACAGTAATACTGTAATGTACAATCAATGGATGTTCCAATTAACCCATTCGGGTCCGACGGGACTCTAAAGGCCCAGCCCAATCTATAACGTAAAATTCAGCGAATACATATTGTAAATTTGTTGGTGAATATATACATGTAGTTCCTCCAGTGTGTAGCAGTGTAAGCGTTGAATAACACAAAATAACCCGATTTGGTCAAGCCGCTGTACATGTACTCAGGTGGCTTAGTGGTAAAGTGTCTGATTCGGGATTATCTGAACCAGGTTCAATTCTCAAACTGTCTATTTTTTGGGTATTTGGGTATTTGGGTATTTGGGTATTTGGGTATTTGGGTCTTTTTGGTAAAAATTCCAATGCATTTTACATATATGGGCATCCAAAAAAATAAATAAAAATTACTAGTGCAATTAACGACTTGGAGTTTGGCAATAAAATTTTGCCTGTGTTCATGATACGTACATGCAGAGGTATTTTTCGAAAAAGTTTCAACCAAATCCGAGTCAGACCCCTGATGACAACCTCCAGATGATTTGGTACGAAATGACACAAATGCTTCTTCACGCTCAATAATTTATAGATGCAATGCATAGATCTGTACCTGTACATTGTTCATTCTAGCCTGGGAGAATGCAAGTAATTCGGTTGGGTGGTTTACAAACGTGTACGTACTGTTCATGAGTCATCATGTTGAAATTTCCAAAATAAGTATGGAGGCAGGGACATGACATTGTGAAAGTTTGCACTGTTATCAATGATTATCGATACGTTCAATTTCAATTTTCAATTGGTCAGACAGTCAAGTAAACATACATACTTTATGTACATGTACATGTACAAACTGCCTTCAGTTACATTGTTAGTGAACAAGCAGCATGTGTACATTGTACGTGTCCACGTATGACAGACACCAACATTACAAATAGAACCCTTTTTTTAAGATGAGTACTCCTGCATCTTAACCCCTTGCGTACGGTTGACACAAATAAGTGCAGATTGAAAATTGCCACCTGGCCGGTTGACGTCTATACACGCAAATTTCTGCATTTTCAATCCATTATTGGGGTATTGTGTACAAGTTCAATTTTACCCGATCACAGACTCAGTAATTGTCAAATTTGAATCAAACTGATGTTATTTCTCGGATTGATATTATTTTGCAGACGGAAAATTAACTTGCCAACAAAATTTGTCCTTTGATATCTTATTTTAAGTTTTTACGGCTAATTCCATATAATTTTACCCCGATTTGTTGGAAGCAATTAATGAGTTTTAACAATAATAAAAAATCATATTTCTTTCTCCCAAAGTTCTAAGGGGATAAGGGTAGATGGGAAAGCACAAGTGGTGGAGAAGGAAAGGCCTCAATATGGGGGTGTTGACACAAGGCCCCCGCACCCATTACACCACTCTAAAATGGTATTCGGAAGAGTAATTGAAATCAATTTTTCAGTATCTCTTAAGAGTCATCACTTCCCGAAAATCTTGAAGAGTTTTGAGGACAGAACCCATTTGATGACCGTGATTATTGGCAAAATATAGCAGCCATCTTCTGATTTACAGCCTAACGCCACAAATACTGATTTGCAAGTCATTTCAACAGTATTTGTACAATATTTCTTACCGAAACCTCTTATATTTCAATACTCCGGGTAAATTGTAGAACAGGCCTGCACAGCGGCCAAGTTCAAGTTTAACACACGGTCCGCCTCCAAAGACTTCTCAGACTTTGTGTGTGTGTACAAAACAAATGAGGGATTAGCGTGTTGAGACGTCACCTGGAGGTGAGTCGAGGCAAGCTTGACATTTTAACCCGTCAGCCGTGCCCGTGTATAAAAACAGCCAGATTGTGTTAACACGTCCTCCGACGCGAACTGGTTAACCCTAGGGTGTGTGGAAAATCATATTAAAATTGGAGGAATCAGGACTGTTAGGGTCAAAATACTATTTTTCTTGAAAATTTGGGTCAAAATCTTCATTAATTTTTCGCCTTTGCCATTTTGTTTTAATTTCAGCTGAGCACCCTTCCCTTTTTGCGAGGACCCTTTCCCAATTTTTCAAAGGGTACGATTTTGTTTAGATGTCGGAAATACATGCCTTGCAATATAAATTATGCATCGCTTTTGTTTTTCAATTAATTAACATATTTCCCCAATGTTGATTTTTTTTACCTTGGTTTGTAAAACACCCCTTAAGCTTTATATTGGTTCGTGCCTCACGCGAGTAGTGCTAAAAATGTCCTTATATGGAAATTAACACGCGCGTGACATGTGGCGTGATGTGGCACAGAACGCAGCAGTGCCGGTGTAGTGTGAAATCATGGACGCTAAATACGGAGCAATGGCAGTATTGCGCTTGCGTAATCGGGAGAGTGACTGGTCGCGCGAGTGTTCAACCAATAAAAGGAACCAGATTTCATAGAAGTCTAAATTTTGTATGACACCGGAAAAAGGTTGGTGTTTTATCGGCCGTTTAAAACCACCCACTTGACGGGCTCTCGACGGGTAAACTGTTTTAGGTATTTATGAATGAGATTAAAATCTACAATGTCTGACCTCAACAGCAATAACATAATGTAGCATCAATAATTAATGGACTCCAGAAGGTGTAACGGGGATAGTTGAACTCACCCCGCATTCCTCCTGATCCATGTAGTACATATCATCGTAATCTGTGTCATCAGTATCACAAGTTCCATCTGTGTAAACTGATGAAGGGGAATGCTGTACAAAGGGGGGGGGGGGGGAACAAGGAAATAAGATAAATTAGGAAATGAGATAAATCAAAAGTTTGGTTGGTTTTAGTTTAGTTGTTTTGGCTACATCTGTGAAGGGTGTATTACTTCATTAACCATAACCCCCGAGGCATTTTTTACTAGGAGGCTTCCTCAACCTGTCAAAATCCAACACTGCAGTAACCTTTTGGCACATTCTTTGGACTTACACACACAAATTGGGGCATAGCTCCATGTAAAGTAATGGTGCCAAGGCCCTACAGTACTGAGCCCATCAAAATTAGACAAACCCTGCTATTGGAGGTTGTAAGGCTTGGGGTAGTTAGGGTTAAACAAAATCTTAAAAAATATTTCTTTACATTTTCAAAGTGAACAAAGAAACTGGCAGGAGCGGGATTCGAACCTGTGACCTCCGGGTTACCGTGCCGGCACTCTACCAACTGAGCTATCTTGCCCTATGTTGGCGGTCTCCCAAATTGTCAGTATCTTTGTTCGGGTGGGCGCTGGTCAGAAGTCATAAACCCAGAATGCCGTGTTGTCAGGGATCACACCCAATTTTCGATACAACCTGGGAAGCGACATTGTGGGGATCACTCAATGAGGATACGACTTTTTAATTTATACAATTTTTCGTCACACAATCCTTGTGGATTGTGTGACGAAAAATATTTCTTTGGATAAAAGTTCATTCCTTCTTCTGTGTGATCTACCAGGCATCATCGAGCTAAAAGCAGTAAATATTTGTTTTATAACACCTCACCCACAGATTCTGCTTGATTTGAAAATTTTAACATTATTTAAATCTAAATATAGTTAAAATGGACTTCTATTTCAATACAAAATTAGTGGAAAATTTATTTGCTCTTTTCAAACCACCCCTTAACGAAATGTTTGAACCCAGCTCTGTAGCGCTGGCACTTTGGAACAATACGCGTTACGCGCAACGCTCACACCCGCACCCATGGGTAAGTACTTTGGTTGCTAATGGTATAGTACGTTGGTTGCTACGGGTATAGTACTTTTGGCCGTGCACAGGAAGATAGCAAAAAATAGAAAATGCCATGTGACTCGCTCTCGGCCAATTAAGACACAGAATCTGTGGATGAGGTGTTATAATATTAAATGGTCTGTCTGAGCATGGCCTGAGCTAGCATTTTTATACAACGCCTGAATAAATCCCTGCCATCTGATTGGTGGATCGTCGATCAAGTGCATTGAATTATTCGTACCAACGTATGGGCCGGCACGGTCAAATCGCAAATATAAAAGTTCTATTCAACGGTACATGGTGAATAGATTTTCATTACACGGTCACACTATTGGTGGCGCTACACCACGGCTGTCATTCACACAAAATGGGGAATGATGTTCGCGAATTGCGGTTTGTTCTCCTAACAGACGATGATGCCGACGCTAACACAAGGTAACAAATGAAATACACAGTCAAACAATTAGATGAATTTGCAAGACATTTAGGAACAACAATTGAAGCTTTACCCGATTCGTAACTGGACAACTTTTTGTACACAAAATAACAAAAGTATTCTGGTTCCAAACATTGCATTGACGTCATCACTTCGGTATTCTACATATGTATGGAATCAACTTACTGGTGGCTGCTCATCATCTATAACCATCAGACTATGGCTATTCAAAGTACTGGCGTCACCCCCTCCTTTATCCTGAATGCTACTAGCATTCGGTATGCATACATCAACAGCTTTCCAGTGCTCTGTGGGAAAAAAAAAAAACTTTGGTTTTTAAATCGCCGACGAACAAGCAGTTCAAAACCCACATTTGTTTACAGAAAAAAAATCTTTATTTTGGGGGTAGACACGACACAAAAGCAAACTATTGAATGTGCCCGCAGCACTTGAAAGACTAAACAAAATAAATATTATGGCGAAAGCTTTCGTACGTCATCAGATTTTAAATTTGGTTAGTTTTTAAAATGATACATTCAATATTTACATACGTGTATCTGTATCTAGCAAACTAACAAAAGTAAACTAGAGGTCTGTGTCTCTTCGATGAACAGAAAATTAGGTCAGCTAATTGTGTTGATAAATTTGCATATTTCAGGTCAATTCAGTCAGTAAGCAGTTTGCAGCAGTTTAATTCATTTTCATGTCTTCAAATTTGGTACATTTGTATGATTATTTACCATTGGAATCAGTTTTTGACTTCAAATGTCACTTACATGTATGAGGCACTACATGTATTGACTAATATCTTAGTTCAGGTATCAAAACCCTTTGAATGGGCCAAGGCCTACATCCTTTCATTATCCGACAATTGTAACACCTCCCCTTTTCCGAACCAAAGGATTGGGGCAACTTTGATAACATTACACAACCACTGAATACCTAGCCTAAGAACAAAACCGTGAGCAAAAGCTAACTTTTTGCTTGCTTTAATTATTGCTTCAAGCAAATGGACCCTATGAAATTTAAAATCTGCTAGCGTGCCTATTAAGAATAAAATTGGCCATTAAGCAGTGCTATGAAGGTTGGCCCAGGAGCCTGCAATGTACACCCAGCTGCTGGAGTGGGGATATTGAGATATGCAGTCAGATATCTGAAGCTCAATTCTGGTCGTTGCATCTATATTGGACATGTGCAATGTGATGTTATAATTAATAGACCTACATGTACATGTACATGTACATGTGGGAAAAGAATAAGCAATTTGTCTTTTCAGTTTTAATCACTAGTTTGTATACATCCGTACGCTGCATATCACACTATTACAGCACCTTTCCAAAACAGTTTTCCCATCAAAGTGGTAGAAATGGAACAAAATCTGAAAATTGCACACCACGACAAATGAAACAAGATATATATGACGTCGGGCATCTGAAGCTCCATTGCACATACATGTATGCAGCGATACTCCCATTGAAAAGTGCATGGTTAGCTGCATATATTGTACAGTGTACAAAATGTATGTACATGTATCTCAAATATTACTTGGAGTGCCGTCTGCATAAAATACAGGGTTTATGGCTAGAGTCTGTAGTGCTGATAGATTTTGTTTTGGTTCGGTGACATCCACTATCCCCAGCAAGATTGCATACTATTGTTGGAGTTTGCATCACTGAAAAAACAATAAAGAGTACACTGGGGATATACATGTACTATGTATATTTGGGCCTTATGCGGGATGCAGCAAACACAGATGGGGTTTAACGACCTTGGGCTTTCTTTTGTCAGTGAGATATTGAGCGTACACCTGAAAGTAGGTAACAGAGGTGTTTTTTTGTCCTCCAAAACACCTTTGCCATAACGTGCATGTATTATCACAAATCTAAATTCACCATTAATCAGTCAACAATTTGACTGCCTAAGAAAAGAGCCTGGAATGACTACAATGCCATGAATAGAGCAAACCTTTGAGTCCCTTTCAATGATGCACTGATCAATCACAGCAGCGCATGCCACACATGTGCATCAATCATGGATGTCAGACTTTTGTCCGACAATGGTTCTCCTAATATTGATTGGTCAATGTGATAAGGAAGGGTGAGGCTTAAGGTATCAGTAATATACAATGTAGTCTAATGTCAATATGAGAAGTACTTCAATTCTTTGGAAAAGCTTGGTACATATTTAATGCCGGTATTACATTACTGTTTAATATCAGAGGATAATATGCCATCTGAAAATAACATGACTCTGTCATACATGCAAACTTACTGAGGTACATGTACGTAATCAGGGGTGAGATTTGAGGAAGATGAAAAATCAAGGAAAGATTCAGAGGAATTAAATTTGCATGGCATTGCTGAAAATTACACAAGAATACTGCATTTTCTGTTAAAAGATATGGTTCGGAATTGCCAAAAATAGCATTATTAGAATTAAAAGAAGACTGTTTCAGGTTGCAGATTTTGGAATGATAAAAACCAAAAAATCTTCCGGAAACCTGGAAAAAAGTCTCACCAAAAATCCTGAAATCTGGAAAAATCCTGAGAAATCCCACCCCTGGGTAATGTTTACAACCAACTCACCCTGAGCCATTCTGCTAAATACAACAGGAATTCTCTCCTGGATTATTTCAGGTTTGTCGGGGAAGTTTAGACACGTCAGTGCACTGTTATCTATCAACAGTAAACAAAGTGAAATTCATGGTATTAGTAATCAAGTGAAGCATGCATTCAGATTCATCCCCTCAGGTTCTGCTGTTTCTATTATGCAAGTTTACTCCGAATAAGGCTAAAAGCCACTCGAAGTACAGAGCTACAAAAAGAAAAGGAATCAAAGATACAAGAGGTAGGAATTATTATTGCTCTTGAAGTTGGAAAAAATGTAAATGAACCAGGAAAAGGCAATTCAAATCCAATGTAGCAGCGTAATCAATGAGATTTATTTATTTATTTTTAAAAATTTTTTTTTTTTTGGGGGGGGGGGGGGGGGGCGGGTTCAAATCGGCCAGTCGACCCCAGCAAGCTTGGTGGTCGAGTGGTTAAGATGTCTGCACTAGTAAGCAGGAGGACGTGGGATCAAGTCTGGCTTAAGTAAACTAGGGCTGTCCCAAATATACCGAATATTCCATATTTGATCGTCAAGCGAATATTCAAATACCATTTTGCCAGTTCGAATATTCGAAAAGATATATGCACGTACAGATACGACTCTGATGTTACGGCGCTTAGCAGTGTCAAATGTCGCATTTTTGTCAATCACAATTTTTTGTGGACGGAAGTTTATTGTTCCTGTCGGTAAAACCCTTGATACAACAGGGGCATGCAAAAAACATGCTGTTTGAACGGTCCATAATATTAATAGGGCTGACGATAATGACTTTTTTCGTAGTCGATTTTTTTCCCTCGCGATATCGCCGATACGGCGATAAAATCGTCAACAAATTTCAGCATGATTAAAAAGTTCGTTCATAACTACATAATCGCCGGACGTGTTTGTCGCCAGTCATTGTTTGAGGCCGTTCTTTAGGCCAGCCATCAATATTGAGAAACAGCGTAGTCTTTCAGGGCGAATGAATACTGACATTGTAATGAGTATACTGATTTTTTAAGCATACATGTACATGTAACTTGTCGGAACAGGTGAGCATTAATATTCCAAGCAAAGGATACAATAATCCATCCTTCCGTTTAATTCAGCCACAGGAGGGTAAAAATTATTCTCCTTGCTCGACGTTAAATACGTCCCCTTTGTGTTATATTTGTTCCGCTTGCTCTAATTATTCTGGTGATTTTCACTGCAAATTTGCGTTCAGCCCGCCCACTCGACGGGTACCAACGAATTGTGTAGATACCAACAGTCAATCCGCGTGAACCAGCTGATTTATTTAAAGCTTATCAGCAGGAGGTACGAACCGCGTGCGAGCAGCCCGAAGTGCAGAGAGAAGCATTTCTCACTGATTTCAGTGAATGGTTGAAATGGATACGCCCACTAATTTGCATAGATTTAAATATGGCTCAGTCTACACAAAACCACATTTTGAGAAGTTTTCAGGGTTAACTTTATGGAAATTACACTGGGGGTAACACAAAGGGTAATACCAATGGTTCAAGTTTTAAAAACAACTTCTTTGCAATACAATCGGCATAATTTGGTCTAATTGCGGTGAAAATTATCATTTTCTAGCTGTCCACCATGAATAGAAATTGCACCATTTTTGTAGACTATCGGATCGCTTTTTGTCATTTGTTGATTTTCTTAAAACGTCCCGCGCAGTACGAATCACCGAGCCACCGAGTGGTCGATTATTTTATTTACACTATATATAAAAAGTTCGGAAGGATGATGTCACTTCGACTTGACACTCGCTTACACGGAAATCAATTTTAGCGAATTTGCTGGTAAAAGAAAGTATCACCGATTTTTTAAGGGAAAATAGGGGTTAAAACAAATTGTCGATTTTAAAAACGATATCGGCGATATCTCGATTTTTCGATTTTAAAAAACATGTAGCCGATTCCGATTTTTGGGCGGCGAATATCGCATCATCGCGATTTTATCGTTGTATCGCACTAGTCCATAATATCAATCGCCATACGTAAAACACCGGCGTGCTTTTACGTGCAATGTTTTTTTACCGGTGTGGCATGCACTGAAAAACTTGATCGGCGAGTATCGAATATTCGGTCAAACCCAGTTTCGAATATTTGAATAGTAATTTATTCGAAAATAAACAGCCCTAAAGTAAACCTGCAGATTATTTTTACAGGCTCTTGGAAAGCACTGAGCATAAAGTGCTTCCGACACTACATCAGGTAAGGGCAAAAATCTCTCTTCTAGTTACGAGAGTTACAGGTACACGTACTGTATGAACGTCACAGTGGATACAAACCTGGGTAATCTTCACTGACATTGAAAGTGTAAGCTGCCAGCTCCCCATCTACATCAAGAACAAAACTGAAGGAATTTTTGCCATGCTCAAAATCTGAAGGGAAAAACCAGAACAGTACATATGAACTACTCACTGGCTCAACTTTTTCTTGAAGGGAAAAGTGTGAGGGTTAGACTACATGTAGTCTAACCCTCACACTTTTGGGAAAAGAAAGATGAGACATGAAGTGGCATTTTTTAGTAGAAGCTGGTACACCACCAGCCCTTAAAGGGTGGCTGCAATGGAATTTTTATTGTGTATATCGATGAAATAAAGTTTTTGAAACACAACTGTGTGTTGTTTGTATTTCTTTATTTCGCGTAAGCATTTAACAATAATTTTTTTAAGGCGGGAGGGGGTCAGCCCCGCCCATCAAGTGGTAACGCCTATGTGACGTCATCCCGGGAACCGCCGGCTGGCTGTGGTGGATGGTCGGCCATACACCGAGCGTGCATTGCATTGACATGCACGGTGTTTTTCGCTGTGTCGTGGAAAGCTTTCAGTGTTTTGCGAATGTTTTTCGTGGATAATACTGTGTCGTTGTGTTGCTACTGGATTCAGCAACACCACTAAGGATGGTGTAAGTCTTTACCTCTTTCCAGTAGAACCGAAATACCGTCGTATTTGGACTCGGAGAGTGTTATTTAGCCCTCCATGTTTAGCCTAGCAATCGTTGTTTTCAAGTCTTTCACGCGTTCCGCATCGGGAGTCCGATTCGGAGTCTTCAGTAGTTTCGCTGTTACTCTCACCTTCTGGCTCATACATGTACGGAAGAGCTCCAAGATCCTCCTCTTCCTCGCCCCAATAATGTTCCGAAGAAGTGTCTTAATCAACAAGTCTAAAATCGACACTTGATTGTCAGATTCAGGTCCAAAAGATTCTGTTTGAAGATTTTAACGCGACGAGAAATGTTTCCCTGGTCCCTTCATCCAAAGCTATTTAATCGCGCGTGGCTGGTTCCCTCAATAACGGTATACATCCACACGTACACAAACGCACACTGATCAAACTACTCTCGCTGAGTTTCCGTGTTCCCGAGATGACGTCACGCAATTAGGGGCGCGGAAACAATAGAGAAAGGGGGACTTTATTCCGGGAAAATTAAACACCAAAAATGGGCAGAAACACAGAAAACACATTTTAATAACATTTCTTATATTGTAAAAGAGTTATACAACACAAAATTAAATTTTTTGTACAATTTCATTGCAGCCACCCTTTAAAGGTAGTGTACATGATTGGTCATTGTTGCAATTTTCAGAAATGGGCGGATTTGGGGGTTAGTACATGTATTTTATAGCAAATATCGTTCCACTGACCTGTTCAAAGTTTTGCGTTGTTGGATGGCGACAAAACGAGAGAAAAAAACGGCGTGCGTTCGTTTTCAACCGTCGGGCAGATGATACATGTACATGTAGCCTCTAGTCAAGGCGCACGTGGTTACCTGGACGTGTGACTAGGGGTGTGCATTAGAACCGGGTACCCGAATATCCGACCGTTCATGTCAGGAACCGGTTCCAGATTATGGAATCGAGTACCCGTACAACTTTACATTATCGCATAGTTACTTCCCAGACAATGAAAAAAGAAAGGTTCTGAATGTTACATGTATTTGTCGTGAATTTTCAAAATTATAACTGGACTACATGTATGTGGGAAAACAGCACAGATTTCACGTTTATGACGCTCACGAAAGTTGACAATAAAGGGAATTTGCTGGTCGTGGTTTTTGCAGTCTGGGTATGGATAAAAGCCTCGACGAGACATAATAGCATGCCTCAATCCACAATAAATACAACTGTATAAGCTTCCGGACAAGTCTTTTGTGATGATGCCGGAGCATGCGCGTGCCGGCACACACAAAGGTGGAGAAGTGATCATGTTTACTGGACAGGCATGACTGGAGATTTTCAGAATTTTGTCTGAATTCAGAGAAAGATATTATTACCATTTCCGGGATTGGAAGTTTTGGGTTGGGTTTCTTTAACGGGTACCCGTATTTTTTTCAGTCGGGTACCCGGTTCTTTTAATACCCGTAAATGCACACCCCTACAGCCCTACGTGTGACGTCCCCGGATATGCCAGCGTGCCCTGGGCACGCCACTCGTCTGGGTAGCCACGCGCCTTGACTAAAGGCTAGAGCAATTTTCCAACGATTCCTGGCTTTCAACGGAATTCAACAAATTTCAACAGCCCAACCAGTGTTCTTGAAAACGGCAAAATTTGCTCGCCACAGCATGCACGGAACATTTTACACAAAGTCAATGATGTGCCGTACACAGTTGACAGGCAGTTCCAGTGGCATAGCCAGAGTGGTGCAAGGGGAGGCAACTTCCCCCCCCCCCCCCCAACCCCCACCCCCACCCCAATTTTTATAGAATTTGTCAAGGGGCTGCCATCTGTAGTGTGTTGATATGTATTCAGTTTGGACATGTATGTAGTAGACATCATACATGTAGGTCTACATGCTCCTGAAAGCACCGTGCATTAAAACTGGGCGATTTTGTAGTGTAGGGCCCCGTTTCCTATTTAGGAAAAACTAAATCCACTTTTAGGGTAATTGAACTGCCAAACTAGTTAGCGACATTACAAACCAACAGGTATGCCGTTGATAAAGGGCAGGTTTTAGTTTTTGAGTGAAATTTTGGGGTAAAGCGGCGACGAAGACGACAAAACGCAACTCGAAAATAAAAAGATGGCGATCACCGCGACGCACAGTAAACATGCAAAACCGCGTTGATTCGCATGGCAACTGACGTAAAGCGCGTAAGAAAATTGCATTTTCTACCGCAATAAACTGTTCAAAATTACAAAAAAGATGTCAAAAGAATTAAGAGAAGTCTGCTTTAGGTTAAAAAAGTCATTTTGGAATGAGAAAAAATACCCTTGACTCTATTTTGATCAAAACTATCGCCAAAAACTGGAACCTACTGGAACATGTATCCCCCTTCCCCCCCCCCCCCCCCCCTTCACTTTATTTTGCCAGGGCATATCAAAGCCTAAGGTCTTGAAGAGAGAAATACAATGGTGCCAACAGATTTTTAATATGTGCTTCAATTAAAAAGTTATGCCTTCCTAAAGACCACTAGCTCAAAGAACTCTTCTGGTGATGTCAGTTTGGTATCTCGATGAAGAAGTCCGGGTCAAAGGTTATTTGCAATAAAATTGTAAAATGTTAGTAACATTTAGAGTAAACTTCAACTGTGCCATGCATACATACATGAACAACATGCTCAAAGGTTTTATGATTACATTGCAGCCTGGGCATTTTCACTGATCTTGCTCTTGTCACCAGATTTTCAACACAATTTTTTTTCTTTGCTACTTAATTATGCTTTGCAATGTTTATTTTTGTCAGCGAGTGGAAAGGTCACGGTGTAATAAAATAAATAAACATGTATATAAGAAAAGATCCCCAGCCTGTAGATACACACTATTTCAGGTGTCTCTTCATAAAGCCCAAAAAATACATGTAGTTGTGTATGTTGCCCTCCACAACCAAGTCACGGCAAGAGTTCCGTATACGGACATCACGGAAATGCTACCAAACATAACAAATTTCACCTCGCCTTGTGTCTTCATTAAAGATAAACCCATTCAGCTGGGGAAAACTGAAATTCTCTCGGGAAGAAGTGGTTTTTAGGCGATATTTTGAGTGCACATATCGTTCGCACATTCAATCATGTAGGCAGCCATATTGAAGTATCAGGAAGTGCACTAACCAATAAGCAGTGTGATTTTATGCAATGAATAAACAACACTTTGGGTTTCTACCATTTTTTAAGAGAGGGAGCAGCATGTAGTATGGAGGGACAATCTGTGACCGTCGGGCGAGTCCACTCTCACATGGGTATGGGTATGGGTTAGGGTAAGGGTTAGGGTTAGGGTTAGGAATAGTGTTAGGGTTAGGAATAGCCCCAGAAGGACGCCATGATATAGCGTCCTAGCGCCCAAGTATGCAAAACAGTCCTATGCTAGAAACCGAAGATCAAAAATCACACTTTACCTGCATAAATATTCTTGGCATCATCTTCGTCAAACAGTTCAACAGCCCATCTCCCCGGTAGGATAGAAATATTCCTGCAAGAATGTCAAGAACAGGAGATATTTGCGGCGCAAAATCGTCTCCACGCGACGCTGACTTCACAAAGAAGAGGAGCAATACCCACATTTAGAACGTTGATCAACAGAGGGCGCAATTTACAGTCGCCACGTGCACAACCGAAATTGCGCCCTCTGTTGTTGATGAACATTCAAGACGTGCGGACAAGGTATATTACTCCTCATGTTTGTGAAGTCAGCATCGCGTGAAGACGATTTTGCACCGCAAATATCTCCTGTTCTTGACATTCTTGGAGGAATATTTCTATCCTACCGGGGAGATAGGCTGTTGAACTGTTTGACGAAGATGATGCCAAGAATATTTATGCAGGTAAAGTGTGATTTTTGATCTTCGGTTTCTAGCATAGGACTGTTTTGCATACTTAGGCGCTAGGACGCTATATCATGACGTCCTTCTAGGGCTAGGTTAGGAATAGTGTTAGGGTTAGGAGTAGGGTTAGGGATGTCGATCGCGCGCACAACAGCCGTAAAGTGCTAGTTAGTAGTTGGGCCATGGTTGAGCGGGCTGCTTGCAATCACTCCACGCTCCTTGCAGAATTCAACAGTATACTCCACCGGCACCCTGTGTTACTTTGGAGTATTCCAAATTGTGTACGTCATAAATTAATATTCCTAATTTAAATATTTCAGAAGCCAGATTGCGACATACACCGTAAGTATGACTAAAATGCTTCAAGGAGTAACAAGCACTCGTGGCCAAGCGGGTAGCGTACCATGTATTAACCCACGTTCTCTTACAAGTTACAGGCTTGATTTTGATGGAGGTTCAAACCTTGGCGAAGGAATGGAAAAAGGAGCACATAGACAGTGACAGAGAGGCGGCGTGGTGGTGGTGGAACGGAGGACAGAGGAGTGTACAGGAGAGATGGTAGAGGAGAGAGATTTCTAGCAAATAAAACCCCCTTAAAAAAAAGGCGCCACTTTTTACACGTGTTGGAGTTTATAAAAATTCAAAATAGTGATGTCCGTATATGGAACTCTTTCCCAAGTCACAAGTCAGGTCGGGTTTTTGTTTTCTTTTCTTTTTTTCAGAAATGTTCAAAATCTCAGTTTTAATAAAATAATTGTCCATAAATACATTCAATTGTGCTTCAATTCTTTGCTGAGAAGATCATAAAGATAACAATGTAACGAAAATTTATAGGAATGTATCCGTCATACAAATTTCAAATAAAATAAAATTTATCAATTCGCATGTGTAAATTAGACATTAGTGCCTGTTGAAAAGATAAAAGTAACATACACAGGCATAATTATGGAAGCCTAACAAGTAAGTAACTACATAATTTCAAACACCATAAGTTAAAGTTTTCGACGTCTGGACTACATTTTAAAACAAAAATTAGGCCCCCCCCCCCTTACTACGTTAAAATTAAAAGCCTCAATCAATTAATTATGTTAAGCAAGTTAATAATCATAATTGATAATTATCATGACCAGACTTGCCAGATCTTTAAATTAAAATGTCGGTATATCCCGACTAGTCGACATAACTTACTTTTAAATGGACACGTTTGATCACTAACACAGACATCGATGACAGACTCGATATCACGGGACAGTAATTCTCGTCTCCATGACATACTGGAAATGGCAGGAATCTCTCTCTCAAGTCACGATCATGGCGATCTCATTTTGTTTCCTGTTCATAACAAAACAAAACACAGCGCATGCAAAGTACATTATGTACGGACGGCGGGAACCAGACGCCCAATTAAATAGTATTAACTATAGGCAGGTTCCCGCACCGGCACAAGAGGACACTGCGACGTCATTATTTTCGACTATCGGGAAGGGCGCCCCTAGCGTTGGATAGGTAAACGCCTTCGCGCGGCCGGCCGGCCGCGCATGCAGCGCACGGCACGCGGCATTGGGTGCAAAATGCGAGCGGGATTTTCATTGATGAAGAAAAAAAATGAAGAAATGAAGAAATGAAGAGACAAAGAAGGAATAAGTAAATTAATAAATAATATTACGGAGGTACCTTCATTATAATACATGTAGTTACATGTTTTAGCTAAATGAAGTATCTGAAAAATAAATGAAATCAAACTTTGCTCCGCTCGAGAAGTGTTCACCTGTTAATTTCTGTCAATTGTTTCCCTTAACTGCTCATGCAGTCAGTAACAAAGTAAGACACGCCCAGTAATAAGATTTTGAAAATAAAATCCGTTTTTTTATATCGTTAAAGATGAATAAAATTACAATAAATAAATTCAATAGTAAATGATAAAAGTTTTCTATTTTCCATTTTAAAATACTTTTTAATGATCAATTTATCCGAGAAATAATTTAGTTTTGTGCCATAATTATGCAGTTATATTAGTTTTTAATGACATTTGCAAAATGAATATTTGCACAATTGAATATCAGAATTATTAAATAAATGAATAAATAACGAAAAAAAAAGAAAAAGAGGGGAGAAACATCAAGGATGTAGGCCTACTGTTAAGACCAATCCTTGTCAAATGTTGGGAGTCATTTAACCCTAGCCCTAACCCAGACCATGGAGGAAGGATCACGCAGCACATGCATGTGCCGACAGCTCCACTTTGCTGGACTCTCCACACAAGTCAATTTGACAAATGATGCAATCTGATGAGTCTGGCAGGGTTCTTGCCAAAATGCACTGGAGGGTTAGGGTTAATTAATAGAATTAATTCAGTGCAGAGCACCAAGTCTTCGTTTTTTCTCCATTACGTTACAGGGAACACTTAAAGTTTTACCTACCAGAAGCATGAGGGCGCCCTTCATCCGTTTCACTTTTTCAGCAGAGCGTCCGGTCTTTCCCCAGTTTTTCAACGATCTTTGATACTAGTCCTAGTTCAAGTCGTTATGTTATTTTATTTCTAATGGGGTTGGGGACGTGTGAGGGCACGCTATTATGTGCATGTGTCGTGATTGTGTGCGACTGCGACAGTAAACTCCCTGAAAATTAAGCATGGCTAACTCCGATCCTTGGGATTTTTCCCCAAGACCTTGGACCTCCCATACCCACCGAGCGAAATTAAACCTCACCCACATTCCTTAACCACCCAGGCAGTGGCGTAACTGGGTGAAATTTCTGGGAGGGGGGGGGGGGGGGGAGAACCTTAGGGGTGCACAATTTTTTTCAAGGGGACACTGAAAGTATACATAAACTGCAGCTTCTGATTTTTTGTACATTTCAAGATTCCAAATGGGGGGTGGGGAGGGGGGGGGGGACACAGATGTCAGCTGGAGGTACATTCGCCCTCCCATTCCCCTGTAGTAACGCCACTGCACCCCTAGCCTGCAACCCTAATTTAAGATGTTAAAATCAACACTTTTTGGTCTTATTTTAATAATTATTTCCAATGTTTCCAATAAAATTAAAACAATAATTTGCATACGATTTGCCGACAGCTGATTTCGTAAATTTGAAGAGGGGGGGGGGGGGGGGGGGGGGGGGGGTTATAAATCTGATACATGTATACAATAAGTAAAAGTGGTACAGATCGAAATGTAACTTATTCACAGATTATTCAGTAGATTATATGACCATCGTTCTATATTTTTGGACTGTATAAAATAGGGGCATCACTACATTGAAGCTTGGTCTCAGCATGGAGGAAGGAACACTTCCTTCCTCCATGGTCTCAGAAACAGGATCGGATACGAGGTTGATATCCCTCCAATGGTCTAGTCACATTGTCTTGGTTCCAAGACATTACTATTGTACTTTTGCAGTTGCAATGCACAGGCGCATTTTGTAAACTACGCATGCGTGAGGCCAGAACGCATACGAAGCCGGGATTTCAAGAAGACAACGTTAGTGAATCTGGCACGCGGGCGCAGAAATAACAACACAAGGGTCTTGGGCCCAAGACTAGCAGGCCATTTAATGCCTTGGACAACACTTCATTACAGTACAGGAGCCAAATGAAATATGATTGGGTATATCAACTGCTAGGGTTTGGCATAAAACCTACAACTTGCTATTTCAGATTGTGTTCACAAGTATACATAAATACAAGAAATCATTACTGCTGAAAGCCCTTGTGAAATTAAAAATGTGGCAAAACAAAAGTTGTTTTATATTTTTGTGTACAATCAGGAATAAATGCTTTTATTACAGAAATTCAAGACAAATGGCCTATTCAGATGCAGATATTTATACAGCAAAACATTCCACCCTCCCCCAACAGATACAAAATAATGAACGGTATATTGTCGTTTTAGCAAACCCCCAAAATATATACAAAAATCCACACTTCTCCACAGGTATGATACATGTATGTATAGCACGGGTAGAGTTGAGGACAAGTTGCAGGTAGAGTTCACACTGTGTGATTTAGCACACACATGAGATGAGATCTTTAAAAGTTTGAGCACAATCTGTGGGCATGTCCTTATTTTGACTGCTCAAATTTTAATAAGCCACAGCGTTTTTTTAGAGGTCTTCCAGACACAATTTTGTTGAAAATGGCAGCATATCAGATAATAAATCCTCTTGAGAGATATATACCAACAGCGAGCTTTCAGAATGAAATTAATAAAAAAAAAAATTAGATCACGACCAAAGCTATATATCTTACTTTAAATAAAATGCATGACATGCACAATATAATGCCAATATGGCCCTATCACCCAAAATAAAAACTTCGTTATAGTGATACATTTGACAAGGCACCTGATAAGTTAGTAAAACAAAAATGACGGCACAAAATAAATTGGGATCAATTTTTGAACAAAATTTTGCCAAACCCCTCCCTCACCCCCCCCCCCCCCCCAGACTCAAAAACCCCACAATACCCCCACTTGTATTCAAACAAGCCTTTACAAAGTATAGCATGAATTAGGATTGTCCGGAATATATCGAATATTCAATCATCAACCAAATATTCGACTAGCTTTTAGCCAGTTTGAATATTCGAAAAAATAAAACTCTGCACTTGCACATACTAATGTGATATTTTTATCGTAAAGTTTCATTTTTCTTTTATTGTCGAATGACACTTTTTTGTCTACAGTAACTTTTTACTTATTTATTGGTCCCTTTCTTTTACCTGGGTAAAAGCTCCTTGACAGTTATACAGTAATTACTGCAAACACTCCAGCAGCCCATAATAACCATCGCCGCATGCATATTTAAACTGGCGCACTTTGTATGCAACTTTTGGCCATGCTAGCGGCTGGCGTGTGTAAAACTTGATCGACGAGTTTCGAATATTCGGCCAAATACAGTATCAAATATTCGAATACTAAATTATTTGAATACTAAATTATTCGAATACTAAATTATTCGAATACTAAATTTTTCGAATACTAAATTTTTCGAATACTAAATTATTCGAAAATGGACAGCCCTAGCATGGATAAACAGTCCATATCAATAAATAACATTACAAATGCTGGCAAATGAATACCCTTTTATTCTAACATAAATATAAAAGCAAGTTTGCTGACACAGATGCAGAGTTACTACAATATAAATCAGCAAAAACAGAGAAAATGTTCAAAATATTTACAGTATCAAAAGTTTCGATGGATAGGTGTTACCTTCACCCGAAAACTAGAAAACAAAACCATATTAATAAGGAAGACTTTCGGAAATAAGGAATACATTTGCAATTAGCATCCTGTTGGCAGTATGCAGGGCATAACTATCTCTCATGTAATGTAAAGATAAGTTATTTATATCCGAGAGATGTTCTCTGGAAGGACATCTTACAATGCAAATTTATGTAGGTCTAAATTGCAGCTCATATACTGACAGTTCATGAAAATGCATCACTTACATATCATTGTCACAAGTCAATAAAAACATCACTTAAAATGTTACTGAAATTTTTAGCAGATCTTACTTCCAACAATTTATACCACATTAGTGAAAGCCCAAGTCTGAAAAAAAACCAATATGTAAGTAATGCTTTTTACTGACTGTCAGTGCATATATTATTTCAAATATACACAGATTATACACACACATTCTTCAAGATCCACACAAAAACACAAATCAGCTATACTCCTAGCAAGGTTTTGTACATGCACATACTCCCACCTTAAAGGTACACAATTGCTTTTGGATTTTCGATTTGGGCTATAAAACTGAAATGGATATGGTTGGGAAGCTTTTTTAAAAGTAGAATATAAAGATCACATAACTATCCCTTCAAATTGCGTGGTTTTTGTTTAATTTCGTGACAAATAGCAGTCCGCCATTTTGTAAGAACCAATTTTTGACTCCACAAAATGGCGGACTGTGTTCACACAGTCGTATTTCCAGTCGCATCTGGTTGAAGTACGTTCTGTTGATCCATTTTGATGTACTGTGGCAAGGCGCGCAGCACTGGCGATATATGTCGAGAGGTAGAGAATTGTACCTGGCGATCATCTGATAGGTTCACAAGGCCACTGGCTGCGGCGCCAGCCTAAAGACTCTTACAGCGTATTTTGCGCATTATTTAGACGGTGGTATTTAGTACTGGAAATACGTCTACTGTATCGCAGGGTCAGATGTCAGGGGCTAAGCCGGCCAATTTTTTTGTTTCGTAATCACTAATCACTAATTACAACACATAATAAGTGTTTTTTTGCATGAACAACTCTTATAAAGATAAGGAACATTTCCAAACAGTAAAATTTCATGACATTGAAGGCAATGTGTCCCCTTTAAGGCTCTCTTTGGTAAACACTAAACACTTCATAGAAGTACAGTGAGTGCGACAGTTCCGGATCACTTTTCGTACAAACTGCTGTACCGCCCGCCTGGTGTTCGGAGTTTCTGTGTCCGAGTGACATCACTTCGTAGTAAATACTGGGGACCCTATTGTCCTCTATTGTTTAAAGGTCCCCTATTGAATGCAAAAAGAAACCCACCAGGCCTGGGCACTACACAGCATTCCTTTGAAGGAATACACACTTCATTGATACACACCGGAAATAAAAATTACCGCTGCCCAAACACATAATGAAACTACTCTCAACACCTGACAAAATCTCGGTAACTTTTTTTACCCAAGTCAATTTTATAAGAACAGTATATTGAAACATTGCAGTTTGTTGAGCATATCTACATTATTTTCGACTGGATTTACCATTCTTGATCTTTGCATCATAGCACTGGGAGCAGAGGAAGCCAGTGCTCTCTGTGCCATAGAAACCACAGCTTTTTGTCTTGCAGGGCCGACTACCTTTATCCTTGGACTTGCTCTTAGTGCCTTTAGAATCTTTAGATTTGGCCGGTTTGACAGATTTGGAAGGCGGCTTTGGCGATGAAGGGGTTTTGAGTTGCGCGAGGAGGTTGCGGGGATTGGGGAGGTTGCGGGGATCGGGGAGGTTGCGGGGATCGGGGAGGTTGCAGGGATCGGGAGGTTGCGGGGACATAGACCCCAGGCGGGACTGGCCTGAGGCGAGAGGGAGGTGCCCCGTGGTTGACTGATGCGGCTGCTGCGACACCACCTTCATGGATCGCACAGACCTGTGGGGATCTGTTCGGCTGCGGTACCGTCGCGATGGAGACTGCTGATACACACTCGTCGGTTGCAAGTTGGTGCATTCCCTGCACAAGCTGACCATGATTGAAGGTCTATCCTCGTGAGCTGGCTGCCTCATGGCTTGCCGCTGAGGCTGAACATTAAGTTGATTGACTAGGACTGTTGCCTCAGCTGGGGCGTCAAGTTGATAACCGTACTGATCAGCTTGTGGGTCCTTGCGCTACTCATGGAGGCGAGTGGTGGTTGGCGATACTGCGGCTGGATCATATTGGCCTGGGGTATGGGGTTGCTTCTTGTTTGGGTTAAGGGAGCCTGGTAGACATTCAGGTGTGTGGCCTGCTGGTTGTAGCGACGGTGGACCTCGGGACTGGGCTGCCTATTCACGTAATTTAGTTCTTGTCTACGGTAGCCTTGGTCTACTGGGTCTCCATGGTACAACCCTCTGCTGTTGATCTGGGAATCATCCAACTCCTTTGGGTGATAAGCGAGAGGTTGCCAGTTTCTCCTGCCCGTTGACGGTTCTCCTCCTTGAGAAGCCTCTTTAGTTTCCGCTCCTCTTCAAACCTTTCTTTAGCCTTATCGATGTAGTTCTTGATCATCTCCTCTTGCAACTGATGCCTTCTTTCACTCATCCTTGACCCGACGATGATGGTCAGGTCTTCCAAATCGGCCAGAGTTACAGGACCAATTTTTTCTCTCCGATAACGGCACGTTTCCTGTCCCCTGCAGAAGTGCCTCCTTCTTGTGCTTTTCAAGCTTGGCAAAGTGTTTCAGCTTCTTGCCGAATGATTCCCGGACCTTATCGCCTTTGTCAAACTCTGTGGAGCTACTGCGACTGACCTTGGCCTCGGACCATTTGAGGACATCGTTGGGGATTTTCCGTCTCGCTCTGAGGACTCATCTCTCTGGCCTCTGGCACTAACTGGAATCTTGACCAGAGCCAGGTATTGGTGTAGCAGCTTGAGTTTGTCAGTGGTGCTTAGACTCCTCTCTGGCTGGCTACCAGTTTTGCTAGAGTTGCTCCACTGCCAAGTAGGGCCAGGATCAACCGCAAAATGTAAGGAGCAGTTTGTGATCGGAGTCAGTGATCGGAATGACAACTGCCAGGAAAAACAAAATGGAAGCACGCTGTGAAAATGTATTACCACAAGGGGCACAAGAATCAAAATCACACTTTTGGACAACTGCATGCATGGAACTCTTAAACCAAAGAAAACCCCGTGAATATACTTTTCTTTTACCAATTACAATATCTTTTTAACAACGGAATGCTCATTTTGAATCAAATCCAAATCGGTTGTGGCAGATATTTTCAGCAGGAAACAGCTGGGTTTGAGGAAAAGGGTAGCCTTATTTGTCCATAAGTAAAGTAAACTATGAACTAGCTGGAGAATGACGGTTGAGTTCAAAAGATTTAACATTGGGGGAAGTCACAATATGCATAATGCGATTGAAAAAGGCAACAACAAACACCTACATGTACAGTGTAGTGTATTTCAATTTTCAGTAACAACTTCTAATTCAGTGCCCAATTTCTTAGGGTAGCTAAGCACACCGACTGTCTGCTAATGGAACGTCCATCCATTTCATGAAGACCATAAGCTTTAAGCACAGGAAAAGGCTCACTACATTCAGAGACAGGTGTTTCAAATACTGATGCAGCAGTACAAATCTCCATGCCTCACAAGCGGGGCTAGACTAAACATAGACTTTACCATAAAATAGTGCTTAGGCTAGCAAGATTTTTCTGCTATAGTTATGTACAGTTTTATGCTTAAGATTAAGTAACTCTTAATGGTAATATAATTGTTTAAAAATGGATTTTATTGTACCTCTTAAAGGCCTTCCAGAGCGTAGCCAGGGCTCTTTCCATAGGGGTGAGTAGGTCCGACGATGTCTCGATATTACTTGATTATTCGATGTTAATTTGACATCAGATATCGCCCGATAGCACTTTTTTAATCATATCGAAATATCGAAATTTCGATGTTAGATACAGTTGTGTCAGATAATTGTAAAACAAATAAAATGCCCCGGCCGTTTGTGCTTTTACTTGGTTTTAAACATTTGCTGCAAATAAAATACTCCACAAACAAAGTGTGCTTGTGGGCTGGCAAAACAACTCAGAGCAAGCTGATTAAAATGCACGGCAGACACAGACTGTTCCCGTAAAAATGAATTTTTATCCCAATGGACTTCGAATACTGTGTGCATCATAAAGTTTTTAGATTAGCAGCTAAAAGTCTACCGCAGTTTTCTTTATGATTACTGATAAATCCCAAGTTATTTTCGTGATATTTAGTCCAAAGAGACGACGTATCGTTAATGCCGTTTTGCACTCTGGCAGCATCGCCTCGTGAAAAAAAAACCAATTGCAGCATTGCGGAAACCCTGTGAATCAGTTGAGAAACCTACAGAGATAATTCACCCAATGGGAAAATTCATTACGCGGCTATGTTGACCAATCAAAATGTAAGTGTTATATCAATGCGGCCAGCAGGCATTGTAAACCCCGGAAAGAAACCAAACCAAATAACCTTAGCTCATTTAGTTTCCCTCATATTCTCATGCATTTTTCTAAAAGACTTTGGGGGGTCTATGCCCTCCTTTATTACAAATGTAAGTGCACGTGTACGTTTATCAAGCAATTTGCTTGCCAGCGCGACGACTGTATACCCGACAAGTCTGCCAACTAAATATGCATAGCACTTCTAAAAGTGCAAATTTCCATGATTGACCATTAAAGTCGCAGTAATTGTTTCGGAAATTTGTGGATTTTTAATGAAAAGTTATTATAGTAATATAAAAACCAGTCGTTCACATCTCAGTGACATACATGTACCGTGACAAAAAAGATATTTTTTATCTCGCATACAGCGAGTAGGAAGTAAAGTGTTTTGAAGACACTCAAGAACCGAAGTTTATAAGCCATTCTTGACGCCGTGTTTGGGGTTCACGGAAGCCGTGGAACCCCACACACGTTCCCCCAGGCAAACAAGGAATCACACTTGATCGTCCTCCAAATCGGGACGTACGGGGAACAAGCGTCATACATCACGCCAGCGCTCACAATTATATTTTTGGACTAACTAGACGTGCGGTGGATAACGCCAAAACTGGTGAATCATGTATATGCCTATTATTCAATCGGGTTACATTGTAAAGTATTGCCTGTCTTTATTGTCCTTAAACTTTGACATGGTATAATCGATTTTGGATTACCCATATATCGATATTGAAAATTTGGATATCAACGGACACTAGGGGGAGTTAGGGAGCTGATGTATCAATGGTGGGGAGGGAGGGGAGCGCCCAATTTTTAATTTAAACAAGTTAACCAATAATATTAGGGACTGGGGGAGACAACTTGGGTGAGACCATTATTTTGAGGGGGGGGGAGGGGGGCATGCATCTCCTCCACCACCCCCCCCCCCCCCCCCCCCCCCCTGGTTACGCCACCTCTTTTTATAGTTCTTCTAAGTAAGAACCATTTCTACTTTTTCTCTAATTAGTTACTTCACATTATGATCGTATCACCAAAAATTCTCGCTAGTTATCTCTCCATCATGCAATGCCTCAAATCATATTTATTGACTTCTAAGAAAGTAAGATCTTCAAAAAACCCAAACACTACACACCTGGGCAAAGGGTTCGCAATCCCTTTTTGGAAATCGTAGTCCTCCAGGATCCCTGCTCCATGGGTACCAGTGGCCGAGACAGTGGGCCGTGTCGTAGGGTCAGGACCAAAAGGGGAGGACGCCACCTTTCGGGAAGCACTTCCATGAGGGAGGTAGATCCCACCAAAAGAGGATTGGTGCGAAGGTCCATCTCCACATGCGGCATCGCGCAGAATGGTGTTCCGAGACGACGATGGATGGGCCGGCGCAGGATGTGTGCCAGGACGAAGACGTGGAACTCCTTCAAGGGCTCTCGTAGAGTTGGCTCTTCCTCATTGTCCTGTGGGTGTCGGAGGTTTCTCTTCTGAAAGTGGGTGAAAAGGGAACCCCTGTACAGATGGGGCCAGAGAATGACATGTCATCATGCCATTTCTACTTTTTGTAACATCTCATTTGAGGAAACTGATTACCCTCTAATGATTTTGTTTCTATCCAACTTACCCGAAATAGTTTTTCCACAAACTCTGACTTCTGACTAGCGTCCACCCGAACATATGATACTGAAAATTTGGGAGACGCCACATAGGGCAAAGATAGCTCAGTTGGTAGAGCGCCGGTCGGTAACCCGGAGGGTCCGAGGTTCGAATCCCGCTCCTGCACAGTTTTCTTTGTTCACTTTGAAAAATGTGTTCAAATTTACTAGTCAGTTTCTTTGTGGATTGTTTTGACGAATTATAGGTTTTCTTTGGTCGAATTTTGAGCCAGCTCCAATCAGCTGAAACACACAAAGGTCGCGTCCACCAAAAATGGTCCATAGAGGACATTGAGCCTCAGGATGACAGTGTCAGCACTGGCAGCCTTGGGGCTTACGTATGTGTTGTTCGGATGGAGTGAAAGGGACCCGGCGGCCATTGGCTGAAAGGCAGCCGTATTACATGTAAGTATATTAAACTGTTTATCGCCAAACAACATGCAAAGGGGTGTGGCGTACAACCAAACAACTTTTTTTTGGGCCTAATAGTGGCAGGGCTTTAGGAACCAAACTATCAGCAAAACTAAACATTTTGACTGATTCATGGCTCCTACTAGTTTGTGAATTACAGCTTCATACTTTGGTGAGTTTCCTGGCAATGGCGTTCTTGGCTCAGCCGAAGCTAGACCGTAGTAAGGCTTTCCCATTTCTCTTCCCACTCCTGCTCCGGAGTACAACAAGGGACCAGACTAAACAAGACAAAATAAAGATGAAGCATGAGAGGGGGAAAGTACTATACTAATAACCTGGTGAGTGAGGGTAGCTACAATGTTTTTTCCCCGTGACTTCTCCTTTGCAACATGTGTGGACTGGGTTTAAGTTCTCTCATTTCTGTGGGTTTCCCAAGGAATAACGTTTTTGGATTTCACTGACATCTCTAAATTGAAACATCTCTAAAATTGAACAAGTCTACATCATCTTCTTCAGTCTGTTTGTAGAACAAAAAACTTGTTGCAGGCAAAAAAGCATCTTTACTTTTTTGAAGATTTTTTCCAGTTTAAATTTTTGTTTTAGGAACTGTTTTGGAAATATTTTAAGATTTGGGGAATCTATCAAAAGTACCATATCTCATTTTTAGATACAGGATGGAATCACGTTCTGTAGGGCTGTCCCGATATACCGAATATTCGAATACCTTTTTGCTGGTTGTAGGAATATACGAAAAAAATATATGCGACACCAGATATGACTCTGATGCTATTTTATTAGAAAAGTTACGGTGCTTAGCAGTGTCAAAATGCCGCATTTTTGTGACGGATAACTTTTTTGTAGGACGGGTAACTTATGTGGATGGAGGTTATTGTTCCTAGTCTGTAAAAACCCCCCAGACAGACCCGCAGGGCTGCAGTGTGTTTTCTTGTTATATGTCCCTCCGCAATGAGCTTGATCAAACAGGCGCATGCCAAAACATTTTGATCGGGCAGTTTATAGTATCGATCGCCCACACGAAAAACACCAAGCGTGCTTTGCGTGCTTTGCGTGCAACTTTTTACCGGCGCGGCATTCAGTTGCATGCTGAGGCTTGAAAACATTGATCAGCGAGTATCGATTATTCGGTCTAACTTAGTTTCGAATAATCAAATACTTACTTATTCAAAAATGAACAGCCCTACGTTCTATAAACAAGATGTCTGAAGCATACCTTCTGGTTGGTTTCAAGTCTGCTGCCATCGCCATCCGTCTTTCAATTTCTGCATGTGTGACTGCGTGGGTTCTCAGTCAGTGCATAGTATAGGGCCTTGCGGAGCGTTAACTGCCTATCATGAGCCCACATACCTACACACAGTTACAAAAGGGTCATTCCATGCCAAAGCACAATACAATTTGAAAGTTGTCAGGTATGACGGACTCAGATTTGGTTGAAACTTTCTCTAAAAATCCTCAGCATGTATCATAGAACACATGCAAAATTTTAGTGGCCACCGTCGTTCTGAGATGCATGAATCACCCCCCTAAAAATGTCCATAATTATGTACGTTTTAGTTGGATGGTAGTGGCCTATTGGGTGAACTGCCATAAAAAAGAGGGGGGGGGTCATTTCGGGCATTTTTTCAGCGGACCCAAATTCAGACGCATGGCTGAGCATCTCCAAAAAAGGGTGTGGCTGGTATTCTGACCATCTCTGAGTGGCACCAGAGGGCCGGGGGCCAAATATGGCATAACATTCTTTTGTCATCTCAATAGGGGTTTGAGGAGGGGCCTATATCACTGTAATGGAACAAATGATATGCTACTTTTCATCACAGAATTTGCAGATTGGATGCCATTTAACCTTGAGACTTTTTTGTAAAAAACCTAATACATTTAGGGGATATAGGCCTCCAAAAATGCTAAAAAACATACCTGGTGCAATATATAATGAGCGGTGCAGGGTTGGAATTTTCAGGTCATATGCTCAGAAACGACTTGGAGTTTGGCAATAAATGCTGTGTGTTCATGACACATGCCAAGGTATTTTTAGAAAAAAAGTTTCACCCAAATCTGAGCGAACCCTTACAAACCTCCACAAGTGATCACACATGGTACCCCGTTTATCCCGGGGGAGGAGAGTTGGTCCTCATCCACCAGCGGATGTTACCCCACCGGGTCTAAAAATGTGGAAGATTTCTTTGGTATCTAGTGATTGATTTTTCCACTATTTAGGATCTGTACCCAGGAAAAACAACAAGGGTGGTAAGGGCTGGCAACCAAAAATGTGGCCAACCCACCAGCTCTGTTGTAGCCCTTTACCTAAAGTGGCTTTTTAGCCTCATATTGGGTGATTAAAAAAAATGTAAAAATCCATACCTGCCGATCAGCCCCTTTTTCCTGTCTTGCTTTTTCCACCTGTCCCTGTCCACCTTCCCTCCCTCCCACTTTTAACCCCGTCATACGTCCGAAGTCTATTTGAATCTGATCAACTAAAAACATTTTTTGGAGGCGTACTTACCGAGTGATGCTGCAAGCAGCAGGAGTTTCCATCCCCTGTGGTCGCCATTGGCCACAACGGCTGCCAAGTCCTTGCCATCTGCCCACCAATTTCAAACGACTGTACATTGTCACAAGAGAAACAATTATCCAAATAACAACTCGGGAAAAAAGAAGAACATACATGTATAAAAATCGGTTTAAATAAAGACAAAAGGTTCATGACATGCCTAATATATACTCTCTCACGGAGATCTGTTGCTACTCTTAGTCTGTTCTATGGATATTTTCAAGATAAATGTTCCACCGGCTTGGTTAGCTTGGTTCCTCCAGGTCAGGGTGTTTGAGTGTGAAACTCACGTTTTCCGCCTGTCGCCAGATTGATCTTTTTATTTTTGTAGCTCCCGTACCTCGAGTGGCTTTCAGCGGAACTGCATAAAAGAAAAAAATCCACTTTGGTGGGTGGGTTAGACTTAAATGGACACACGTACCCGTGTTCTCCAGATTAGGCCATAGTGGCCACCTCCAGCAGGGTCCTCTCGATGAAGGCCCGAAACTCAGCCGCGGA
>JAZGUH010000851.1:0-208373 GCA_037893225.1 Hippasteria phrygiana | reverse complement strand
AAGCAAGTTTTAGTATAGTAAAGGTAACAGTGCCAATATTTAACTTGACTGAATTAGTTTAAAGCTCATCGCGTCAACAAAGCAGACTAGTTTGTCAAAACCATGATGAAAGTCAGGAAAAATGTTGAAGTGCGCTCCATGAAGCGGTCCAAAGTGTGTTTCGCGATGCAGACTGCCCACGGGTATCCATCGTGTAATCTATTACGTCACGGCAATGGAATTTCCACTGCTGTGAATATGATTATTACAACCATGGAGGAAGGAACCCTTCCTCCATGTTACAACTTACAAGCCCGGCCCTCAGTCATATATTTGTTGCCGTAATTATAATTTACTTATTGCGTTCTTTTCAAGGATGCACATTTATGTATGAAAATTGATTCTTACAAAATATTATCATCAATATTAAAACAAAATTGCATTGTCGTAGGGTAACAACTAACAACAATGATCGATCGCGGATTGGTTAAAGAATTTAATGAGGACTGGTCCATTATTCTTAGGAGGAATTTAATCTTAATGGCTAGAAGCGCAATTTAAAACACGTACTACTCCTCGTTATTTCATTTGACACTATAATGGAAAGAAACCATATATTAAAGAGTATATTTTACAGCCTCTCAACCCATTTAGATAAGATTTTATGATGTGGATAGATACTGTGGCTTTACCTTTACAACTTTTCCGTGCACGGTAATACCATTTTTGTTGAATGGAACCAGCAAACCTGTCAGTGACCTTACCAATGGACTTGTGGTGGACCCATGGGTGGACCAGACTTTGGCATGTTTTGCGCACTTGTCGCTCTGTCTAATTGTATATTGCCGTCTACATAGCTCCATGATAAAACCATGAACCCTACCATTGGTAGTTTATTTGCCTTGTCAACATTTTACTGAGAGTGAAATCCATCCGAAAATAATACTGCATCTTTATACGGCGGAGGTGGTGTAACGTTAGGTAAGTGAGGCATAAACTAGTGTTTGTTGTCCCCACACCAGCGGAGCACCCTTGTGGCTCGGTGTGGGTGTATATCTGTGGAGGAGTTCACAAAGTCTAAGCCCAAAATAATACCATGTAGGATAGTCCGAATAACTTGGACCCTTTTAATGGCCTTTGTGGAAAAAGTTCCATATCGGGCCATCACTTGGACCTCGTGCACAAAGTCTATTGACTATGGGCCATGACAGAAAAAGTCAAAGTATTTTCAAAGAAAAATTTGAATTGTTTCCCTCCTAAATTCGAGTTTCTTCATCAGATTTGAACTTTTTAGTAGTTTTTAAGTCATATTAAGGGAAAAATAAGTGATGGCCGATAAGGAACTCTTTCCGCCTTTTAAACATCTGGACATGATCTGGCGATTGTGTGGTGTAGGGCCCCCTCTTCAGTTTTGATCAAATTAGAGTCAAACGGTATTTTTTTTCTCATTCCAAAATGACTTTTTTCAACCTAAAGCAAACTTAATTCTGTTGTCTTTATTAAGTTGACATATATTTTTGTAATTTTGAACAGTTTTGGTATGGTAGAAAATGCAGTTACATGGCATGGCAAATCAATGCGGTTTTGTGTGTTTACTATGCGTCGCGGTGATTGCCATCTTCTTTTTGCGTTGCATTTTGTCGTCTTCATTGTCGCTTTACCCAAAAATTTCCTCAAAAACTAAAACCCAGCCCTTTATCTACGACAAACCTGTTGGTTTGTAATGTCGCTAACTAGTTTTGGGAAAGAGTTTCCATATCGGCCATCACTTTAGACCTCGTGCACAAAGTCTATGGTCCATGACAGAAAAAGTATTTTCAAAGAATAAGTTGAATTTTTTCCCTCCTAAATTTGTGTTTCTTCATCAGATTTACACTTTTTGGTAGTTTTTAAGTCATATTTAGGGAAAATAAGTGATGGCCGATATGGAACTCTTTCCTAGTTTTGCAATTCCAGTTAAACCTAAAAGTGGATTTTTGTTCCCTTAAAGGGAACAGGGCCCTACACTACACCATGGAGGAAGGAACACTAACTCCATGACTACACAATCGCCCCTGGCGATAGGGTCCAACTCCAAATAGAGAGTCCACCGTTTTGGACCGTATATCTGAACCCATGCAAAATTAGGGGTCTTCAAGCAATGATAAGTATTTTGAGTGGTCCAAAACTCCAAAAAGGTTTATCTTATTATTCATCTACTTAATTCACAAACTTGGAGGTGAGAAAGTTACTTCATAAGTTGCCATTGTTATATTACTAGGCCTATCATTTTAGAAATATATCGAAACATTTTTCTGAGCCAAAGAAAATGCCTCAAAACGCATTCATGTGTAAACAAATTAGTCCTTCGTTTATGCAATCGATAATAATGTCGGCACGTTAGGCTCACATGGTCGCTACTTTTACACCGGCACCCAGAAATTACACCATAACTCTGAAATTTGTATATTAGTACCTATCGAGCTAATTTTCATACCATTCAATTTGTCTTACAAATCCCTAACCATTTATATTTGTGACAAATAGCAAAAAAAAAACACACCAAAACACCAGACTCCCTACTACAAGGGCGATGGCCTCCATTGACTGGTATTTAACTTAAAATGTCTGAAGACTCGAGAAAAAAAATAAGATTTCACCCTTAAATCAGCCACCAAAATACTAGATATGCCACCTGAGATACAAGTAGAGTTCGAGAATGAAGCTGGAGGTACGTACTACGGTCTACTTATGAATTTGGACGAAAAGTGAAATTTCCCGCTAAATTCCAAGGAAAGATTTTACTTTAATACCCCCACCAAAATCCATCAGGAACAGCAACAATTTTGAAAAATAATCATCCATTTTTGTTTAGAATTGTATTGAACACTTGGCACAATGTGAAATTTTGTGACGGTATTCGGGAAATTTTTGTGCACTATCTGGAAAGAAAGTTGGCGATTGTGTAGTGTAGGGCCCTGTTCCATATAACTTAAGGGAACAAAATCCATTTTTGCATGTAGGTTATTGGAATTGCCAAACGTGTTAGCGACATTACAAACCAACAAGTATGCCGTAGATAAAGGGTAGGGTTTTAGTTTCTGAAGGAAATGTTGGGGTAAAGCGACGATGAAGATGACAACGCGAAAATAAAGATGGCGATCATGACGTTGGACTCCTGCATATGCACAATGCCCACCCGGCTTCCTGACGACTGTTTCTTGAAGGAAAAGTAGTCACACACGTGCAGTCTCATAACTACCGACACGTTCTGCAAACCTACCTTTCAGGAAACGGTCGCCGGGTGGGCATTATGCATGCGCAGCAACGTCATGCTGTAATGATATGCGAGGTCAAGAAGGGTCACGATTTAAACCATGCATGCAGTCAAAACAAGACGATCTATTTCATTTTTCATCCGCATCGTAAGTAAACCGTGGTACCTCCATCTTAATCCTCGAACTCTACTTGTATCGCAGGTGGCATATATCTAGTATTTTGGTGGCCATTTTAAAGGTGAAATCTTATGTTTTTCTTGGGTCTGCAGACATTTTTAGTTAGTTACCAGTCAATGGTGGCCATCGCCCTTGGACCCTATCGCCAGATCATGTCCAGATGTTTAAAAAAAAGTAGGGTTCAAGTTACGCAAAACCGAATCCAACCTGACCCGACTGAAATGATGGAAAAACAGACCCGACCCGACACAAAGTCGGTTACAGGTATGGTTGGGTTCGGTTTCGGGTTGGGTTTACACAGCATTATTCGCGACGTTATTCAGACTTGTTGTCAAGTTGCCATCTGTGACTGGCTAGCGAGATTCTGTGTACTTTTCTATGGGAACTACAAGACTGGTTGGACTTTTTTCCTTTAACCAGTTCACGCTGGGATTATTTTGACATTCACTGGACCCAGGAACAGGATTATTTTTCACGAACCTCGATGCCACCCAGGTTTAGGTGGAATCGGGCTGTAATCTACGGGTAGCACAACCTGATATTGGCGGCCTCACTTGCTGCGAGCGGGTCGCTGACAGATATTACCGACCTCGATCGAGTGCGTGTTTATCAGTCATCCGTTATGAATACCGCAAAACCTTTGCGTGTACACACGTCATCCGACCCGAACTGGTTAAAGAAAATCTTCAAAACCAAAAATTTGAAAAAAAAGAGCAATATTTTAAGTTTAAGCTGTTTTTAATAGAAAATTTGTCAAAAAAAGGAAAGAAGAAAATAAATTGAAAATCAAACTTGGCGCACGCATGGAGGTAGGAAAAATCAGCCCACTTGGCCACCCCAGAAGCTCAACCAAATTGGTGTATTTTGTTTTATTTAACGCTTACACTACACACTGGAGGAATTAGCCAATCACAAGATGGCAACCAGGCTAGGACTATTGACCTGTCGCCGTTTGTGAGTTAGCCCCGGCTCTTAAACAACTTTACACACGTGCAGCACATTGATGCGATGCGCGAAACGCGCAGTAGCGTATTACGGTGAATCATTGCATACACGCTCTCTCTGACCGGATACAGGAGTTGTCTCAGATTTCTGAGACAACTTTGCCCACAGTGCATGCAGACTTTCGTGCGACCACTAATTGCAAAAAGTGGGAAAAAAGCTTTTCCCAATTTCCAGCTGCTCGTTATATATAATGCGTATCTGAATAATGCAGACTCCCCGGACCCCACTCACATAATTTTCAAAAACTTAAGAAATATAAACAGAACAAACTACGCTAAACGGGCTTGGCCAATGTGCTGCAAACAAAATTAGTATATGAAAACGTGATGGGCCGGTTGAGCGTTTGTGTTAAATTTGACGTGTATTCGCGTACTGCGTTTCAACGAACAGGGCGCACATGTGGCCGAATAATGCGCGTATTTGGAATGTTCTTTTTGTTTGTCCAAAATTTGGAATATCATGTGATGTTCAACAGACGCTACGATTGGATAATGGTCATGAACGGCGATAGGTCAATTGGGCAGTCGAGGTAATGACGTCGCAACGTATTCACTGCAGTTGCCAAATGGGGACACTTACCACGTCGCTGTATACGGTTTCTCCGACAAAATGTACTTTGTACATTATAGATGCTTTATTATTTTGACCTAAATGAAACCTGACGAAGATTAGAGCAGGCTAATCGAAACGTTGAGAACAACCCGAAAAGTCCCCATGGTTCTCCCTGAACCATATTAACCCGTGAAGTCCCCATGGTTCTCCCCTGAACCATAAATTTCTCACTTAATCGACAGTAGAGAAAAACGAGTTGCCCGAAATTGGTTCTCCCTTGAACCCTTCTCACTTAACGAAGATTGAGATACGAGTTATGCGATAAGGTTCTTTTCAGAACCCATACCTCTCGTTAGTTGAGATAAACACATGGTGTTATAATTACCGCAAACCGAAACGATACTAAATGAAACCATTGTTGTTACCTTGTGAGTTTGAAAAAGTTTCCTTTTGAGTTTGAAAAATATATTCTTTATGTTTGTCACAAAAACGGGTAAAAAATTATATGACCCCAACTGAAATGCATGCTGTGATATCACACTCACAGTGCACTGTTCATCCCCACCTACATGTACCAAGCTGAGTAAATTCCGTGAGATAAACATGGTGTTTAATGTCATTACTTAGTGGGTCCATTGCTCTCATTTATAAAATCGTGAAATTCACAAGCTGTATCCCGAGCCACACAAAAAGCCTGTGCGTCAGCTGTGTATCATGGAGTCCAAACTAAGTCGGCATGAACCTGGCTTGGTCGGCTTGCTTATGCGGTGCTGGTCCCACCATGCATTATCAGCCGTACAACGCATCATACATCATGTGCAACATTGTAAATAAAGGTTTGTGTGACAATTTCTTTGACGATAAAAACATTAATGAACTTTTCATTAATAAAAAAAAAAAAAATTGACAGCAGTAGCAAGATGGAGACACAGATGAATGGCCACAATGGAGTGTCACAGTTGGACGAGAGAAAATTCTTTGAGCAGATGTATGACCTAATCGTCAGGGAGGCTCTCGACAGAACGGCATCCGGGAAAAGCAAAGGTAAGACATGGTGGGATTGGTTGAAGCTCCTCTTTCCGTAGGATGTGGCTTTGTAATTGTAACAATTTTGAGTACACATTTTGTGCATACATGTATGTCTAGAAACATCAAGACAGCAATAGACTGATCAGGGGCCCAATTTCATGGCTCTGCTAACCACAGCTTTCCGCGCTTACGATCACCATTTTGCGCTAACAGTGCTAGCGTAGAAATTCTGCGCTAACCCTGTAAACACAGAATCCTTAGTTACGGGATGTACGCATGCTCAGGAGCCAAAATTCCCCGCTAACGCGTGAAATACGCTTGCTGTAAGCACATAATTTTCTGCTACAGTAAGCAGGGATGTTTCGCTAACGGTAAGCAGAGCCATGAAATTGGGCCCTGTTAAGCCCTGCTCCTTTACGGATTGACCGATCACTGCCACGACTATGGTCTGACAAAGTCCGACAAAAGTGGCGGACGTCACTTCCTTAATGAGCTGGTCTATTTATGAAGGTTAATGCTGCCCATTGTTATGTTTGGCCATACACCCCAAATGATAGAATTTTCTTCAGCCTCTTGAATACGGACGATGGCCGTGGCTGTGGTTTGAAAAAGACCACCTGGCCGGTTGACATTTATATGCACATTCCTGCACGTATGTACTCGATCCACTGTTTGCTTATTGTTTGCATTACAAAACCCGGCCACCTCCACATCCCATCGCAGACATAAGTGGTCTCTTCTAACTTCAAAATGAGCACTTAAAAAGTCCGGAGATTGCTCTTTTGCATCACTATCTTTAAACGTAGTGTACATGATTGGTCTTTGTTGCAATTTTCAGAAATGGGCGGATTTGGGTGTTAGTATTTTATAGGAAATATCGTTCCACTGACCTGTTCAAAGTTTTGCGTTGTTGGATGACGAAAAAGCGAGAGAAAAACAGCTGGAAAACTGGAAATCGTTGAAAAAACGATATAAATTTCCACTTTTCTTGACAACGACAGCAGACCTGGTGCCATCATTTTACAGGATGATTGAGACTACTATTAAATTACGATTATCAATCGTGTACACTACGTTTAAGTAAATTCTGCCTCCTGAAGTGGCCATAGCAGACTGACTTTAAACTTTCAAAACGCTCGAACATTCTCCCAAGTTCGAGTACCACACTTTCCTGTGCTTGATGCTTACAGTCTCTGTGAAATAGACAAAATTTCTCTTACAGGGGTGAAATTTCCCCAGATTTTTCATGACTTCAGGATTTTTGGTGAGACGTTTTCCAGATTTCCGGAAGATTTTTTGGTCCTCAAATTGTTTTTATCATTCCAAATGACCTCTGTAACCTGAAACGGTCTTTATTTAATTGTGATTCATGACCCTTTTTTTGGTGCAATTTTGAACCGTGTCTTTGGTAGAAAATGCAATTTTCTAATGCATTTTTGAGCAACGTCATACAAATAATATGTCTCTGAATGTTTCGTGGATTTTTTTCATTTCCCTCAAATCTCACCCCTGCTCTTAGCAAATCTTGTGCTTATTAGCAATTACATTGTAGGCCCGGAACTAGGTGATGGAGACATTTGGCCATGATGCCCCAGGTATTTTCCGCGATGCCCCTTGAAATGTCTGAATTAAAAATGTGATTCTAATTCAAGTGCCCCCTTACCGTGAGAAATGTCCTTGCCTTTCCAAGAACAAACTTCCCGACTTGAAATGTTCCCCTTGTTTGAGGAAATGTGCCTGTGGCTATACAGCCATACAAAGAAGTCCCGCAAATTTTAATATTTCACAAGGACAGCTCTTGTGTTGTTGTACAAAGTCCCTAGTAGGGTGATGTGCCAAATATTCAAATATTTAAATATTTATTTTCGATTTCGTATATATATCCTAAGTGAAATGCAAAGGAAGGGAAAAAAGTTCACATTTTTATAACGAAATTGCATCCGTGACTTGGTGACTGGTTCCTGTCCAAATAATTGTATGACAGCAGGCTACTGTGTTACAAACACGTAATGATGAATGTACAATACCTGTTCCTACCTTCTATTGGGAAAATAAAATGTTCTCACCAGGGCAAAAAAGCATTTCTGCATTTTGGCTGAACCTTTTACTAAATAATTCCTTCTGGTGATAGTCACAAGAATGAGAATAAGCTATGATGATAATGAGCAGTTTCATGCATTAATTAGTCTGCCTCTGTAGCTGTACGTACAAAAATGTACTTTGTTTACCCCAAAAACAGTCGTCCAGACAACCAAATATTTGAATATTCTATCGAATGGAAGGTCGAATATTCAATTATTCGATTTGACTCCGCCCAATAGTCCCCAGATGAATTATTGCACATTTTGGGCAGTTTGGAGTGTTGTGGAGGTTGAGCATGACTAATTTGCCTACATTAGACCAGATACATACATGTACCTATGTACATGAGACCTTTCCCAGCAACGTAGCCAGTGCTGTCTCCATAGGGGGCGAGTGGGGGCTGGATGTTACAGTGGGGGGGGGGGGGGGGGGGGGGGGGGTGGCGCTCAGAATGTTTTTTATAATACTCTTATTTTTTGCATTTGTGAAATTTTCAGTTGGGGGGGGGGGGGGAGAGAGGGGGAGGGGGGCGACAATTTTTTATGGCCGGTCGTGTGTCCCCCCACGCCCTTTTAATTTTTTAAAATTGTTATTAACAGTTATATTTAAACAGGGTGGCCTCATCAGTTAAAAAACTGCTATCCCTGAGGGCCCTGTATACAAAAAATGAATAACACTAACATTGAAAAACCACTAATAACTCAAGAAAATTAAGATTAATAAAACATATACATTGTACATGTAAAGTAAAAACATAAATACAAAATAAACAAACAAGATAACCGACAAACAACAAGAGAAAAATTAAGATTAATAGAACGTTAAAACATAAACATATAAACATAAATATAGAATAAAATGGACTAAGTATAATAACAAAATATATACATGTATATATAATATAAATATAACAATGAAACAGTTATTTCGATAAGGAACACCAATTTTACCTTAAATAAATAATTACAAAATTCAAACGAGATAAAAATATAAAAAGTCTTATTCAGAAGGAAAACACAAAACGTACCCCCATAAACCAAATCCAGATGCAATTAACAAAATATTTTATGAAATTTAAAATACAAACGGCATGCAACCTAATATAAACAAATAAGATAAAAGATAAAGGACAACAAATAAAAGAAAGCATAATGATATTATAGAGAGTTAAAATATATTTTAAAATATACATATAAAACAAACATCCAACAAAACTAAAACAAATAATAACAAATTGCCAAAATTAAGGTTAGAGTTAAAACAATAATTAAGCAAAAGAAAATAAGGACAGCATTATTAAAAATCAGCTAATAGAGAACTTTAAATTTGGATAGTGACTCGTACTGTCTCTGTGAGCTTCTCAACTTGTTCCATCCCAATGTCCCTAGATATTGGAAGGTGCGTTTTCCTGCATTAGTCTTAGGAACAAATGACATGCATAATGAGCCGTTTGATAGCGACCGGGTGCCAATTGAATGACTTGGTACCTCAAAGCGAGAATTAAGATATTTCGGGTTTAATTTATTAACACATTTGTAAACTTCACACATTCTGTTATAATGCCAGCGTAGAGGGAGAGCAGTCCATGAAAGGGCCTCATGAAGTTCGGCAATATGAGTCCTATAATCAGCATTGAGGATCAGTCTGGCGAGGTGATTAGCTTCTCAGAATTACCGTTTGAACAACTGGACCACGCAACGCTACAGTAATCGAACAAAGGCAAGACCATGGCACAACTAAGCATTTTAAATATGGAAGGAGGGAGGCAAGGTCTGGCAGAACGTCGAAGACCATTTGTTCAGACCAGGATAGACATTCGTCTAGCATTACCCCGAGGTACTTATATACTTTGACGCGCTCAATGACGTCACCATTCAAAGTGATTTGAATTTCCTCAAATTGAGATAATCGTCGGCGAGTACAAAGGAGCATGAACTTAGTTTTGCTAATGTTCAAAGTAAGCTTATGTTCATGTAACCACTTTTAGTCACCTGCTCCAAGCCTGTAATTATGTCCTTGATAAATGCCAACGATGTACCGCTGAACATTATTATTGTATCATCTGCATACATATTTATTTTGCATTGAGGAACGGTTATACTTGTAGGAAGGGAGTTAATATATATAGTAAAAAGCAAAGGCCCCAGGATCGAGCCTTGGGGAACTCCAACCCTAACACCGGCTACATTAGATAGAACACCGTCTATGTGTGTGGCTTGCATTCTTCCACTTAAGTCCGATTCAAACCATGTAAGTTCTAGGCCCATGACTCGGCAGCTCTGCAATCTTGACAATAAAATGTCATGGTCAACTGTGTCAAACGCCTTTTTTAGGTCCAGAAAAATTGCACCTGTCACACTACCTAAATCCATGCCATGCAGAATAAAATTGGCAACATCTAGTACTGTTGTCTGGGTCGAATGATGCGGTCTGAACCCCGATTGCTGATCTGCAAAGAAATTCTTCTTACCAAGAAAATCGCGCAGTTGGTTATTTACAGCCTTTTCCAAAACTTTAGACACAAGAGGGAGAACTGAGATGGGTCTGTAGTTAGTGATTTGATCCTGATCACCACCTTTGAAGATTGGCGTGACTCTGGCTATTTTCCATTTCTGTGGAACAATACCCGAGTACAAAGATCTGTTTATTAAATATGCAAGAGACGGACATATGGCCGGACATACAGCTTTTAGTAGCCTACATGATATACCGTCTACCCCTGTTGCTACGGACGGATCCATTTCCTTAATTTGTTTTTGAACAAGGGCAACTGTAAAAGGAGAAGTTTTCTACGTTATCACCCGTGCCAGCTGGTGGAGAATTCTCTCCAACCGGTTGAACGTCCTGAAACGCTTCAGCGAGGTCTGCACCTATATTGACAAAGAAAGTATTAAAGTTGTTGGCTTAGGAGAGCTTGTTTTAACAAGATGGTAGTGTCATGTTGTTTTTCTTGGAGCTTGCTTCCTTAGCCAGAGACCACAATTTCCTGGGATTGCAACGACTGTTGCTTATTTCATTTTCATAATAATTTCTTTTTAGAAATTTCGCCAAATTATTTGCCTGATTTCGTAATTGCCTAGCAACAAGCCAATCCTCGTGTTTGGATGTCTTCTGAGCTTTAGCCCTCATGGCATCCCGTTTACGACCCAGCTCAAGCATTTCTTTTGTCACCCAAGGGGCCATATGTTTTCTTCTTTGGCAAATTTCCGGATAAGGTGCATTCTTATCACACTTCATTAAACATTTGTTCCCATATCACTATGAACATCTAACAAAAGAAAACCCACGCAGTCCTTTGTTTGTAACAAAGGACTGCGTGTGTTTTCTTTTGTTATATGTTCATAGTGTATGTCCCACGCCTCATCAATATCATCCGTGTCTTGAACATGTTCCCATGGCATATCAAACAACTCACTCAAAAACTGGTTTTCATCAAAGTTTTAAAAATTCCTCAATTTAGAGACCTTGGGTGGAACTTTAATATGTACATTGGTTTTCCTGTTAACTAATACCATCGAGTGATCACTTAGTCCAAGAGGAATGACATTGGAGACAGTAATATTGTCTGGGTGTGAGGTTAAAACAAGATCTATACATGTACATGTGCTGGAGATTGGTATGACTCTAGTTGGACTATTGATTAGTTGCTTAACTTGAAATTCACAACAGAAGTCATCAGTTTTTGAACGCTCTGCATCTTCAAACATGTTAAGGTTAAAGTCACCTTTTCATGCAAGAGCCTCTCAAACCGGGACAAACCCTGCTTCGTTTCACACGTTTCAAACGGTCATTCACCACGGGTGGCCAGTCGTAAAATTAAAACGTACCGAGCGTTCAGACACCGTTTTAAGTATAGCGAGTTCAACTCGAAGTGGTTTATCTCCATTCTGGGGTCACATAGAAACTTCAGCTCATTTACATAAAGCGTGCGCTAGTTCGTGTGTACATCATAAAATTGTGTCTATAGGACATTGATCTTCATTATATAAAGGAGATCAATGGTATGGGATGCATCATGTATATTGTGCGTGCACAGCTTTCAACTGGTTGCCGGCGTACATGCTTCGTTTGTAACCATTGATCTCCATTGCATTCATCGCTAGGATTGCGCGCACCACCATTACATGCATTACTGTCAACATGGCGCTGTCACAAGAGTTTCTTGTTCGAATAATTATGAAGTCGAAGCAGTGGCCATGATGCAATGGTGAACAGTTTTTAACAAGAATTCAACAGCTGCTTCAAAAATGAAAGTAGGGCAAGAGCAGAAAGATGGACGTGAAGGCTTCACACTGTATTTAGCAAAGATGTGTATAGAACATGCACTGACGTGCAACCACGATTGTTTACACAACAAAAGGCGCACCACAAAAGGGGTAACGTAACACCGGGTCAACTGTGCTGGCTAAAACAGGAAGCGTTTTAGCTTAAACCATTCAGACATCGTTTTGAAAGATAAAAACTGTTCTGGTTTTAGCTAAACCCTCCCTCCGAGGTGTTTTAACCCCTTGAGCACGGTATTTTACGGGAGACGTCGGGGTGTTCTGGCAGCCAAATCGAACCCTACAATGTGTTTTGCAGTCAAGCATGATAATCACAATAATCCAACAATGGATTGAAACTGCACAAACGGCGGCCAATGGCGTCATCCGGCCTGGTGGCACTAGTGTTTTTTTGTGCCCTATGGTGTCATCCGTACGCAAGGGGTTAAATCACCGTTTTAGCGGCGAGATAAAACCGATTTGGTGCAACTTGAAAACCGTTCAGACACCGTTTTAGCTAAAACGTTCAACCAAATCGAGTTCAACAAGTGTTTTAAGGGAATTTAAAATGGTGTCTGAACGTATGTTTTCAACCCCTGGTAAAAGTTTTGATTTGGGGACAAGAAATCTCAACCCTGCGTAGCGTGATGGAAAGGGCAAACTACAGCTGTAGATGTAGATGGAAATTCTCTCATTATCAAATAATTGTTGGGTCTGATAAGCCCAGAACTCATTTTTACGTAAACACTTGACATTCAACTTGACATTCGACTTGACCGCAATTGCACAAGTTTTGTCAAATCCAAAGTTCCCTCTGGAACTTTAGGAAAGCTCGATCTGGCACAGGTAATGGCCCGAGGATCTAGATTAAAAGCACCCAAGCGAGTATACATGCATCAAAATGCATATCTGGCATATTATAATTTCAGATGAAGACTTTTTAACCCAAGGGTGAAAAACCATTTTGCATGAAGAAAAAAGAAATGGCCGGCCTCTCTGGAACCTCAGGAAATCTCTGAAAACCTAATTTGCATCAATACCTTCGAGGCAAAGGGCTCCACTTATAAGCATGATGATTAAAGTGGTTTTTGTGCATACATGCATGTATGTACACCAAGTAGAGTACAAAAGCTTTTTCACACTCTGCACGTTCGACCCGTGTTGAAATCTACACGGGTCCGACCCGTGTAGATTTCTTAAAATTTCAACATGAGTCAATTACACTACTCAACGCAGCGCCAGCATTTTTGCTACACGTGTAATGTTTCGACCCGTGTATTGTGCGATTGTTTCACACTACACACACGGCCGGCCATTCAACACGGGTCGAATCGGAAAATCTCCCATACTGCATTCTGGTCGTTCCGTCGAGCTACATTGTAGCTTTGGATGGAGCTGTCTTCCCAAATAGCCAACATAGCATTCACCTCCTCCTCATTCCATGTTGGTCTTTTGTCTGATTTGGGGCCCATTTTCTCGGGCATATCGGAGTAAAAAGAATCTCATGAAAGTAGCATGCACAATTGAAATGAACGCGTGTTACATGTATGGTGCGCGTACATGCGCAATGCTGCAGGTCAGAGGTTATTTGTTTGTTCGTTGCTGAATTAACAACTACAGTGTGTGGTGCTGTAGTGTGTACGCGTGCGCACTTTGATCTGCGGTTACACCGGTCGAACTCAACCCGGAGGCATTCATACTACGACTTTTAACACGTGTCAAACTTCTCGTCAGTGCCTCGTCCGACTTGAGTCATGATTTCTGGCGACTCAACAGGTAAATGACTCGACTCTCTGCGAGCAAATGAATCGACTCGAGTCTCTCACCAGAAAACCCAAGTCGACTCGAGCGAAGGCTAATAAGACTCGAGTCCCAATAACAAATTGAAAACTTTGTGAAAAATATTTGCAATGACTTGGGGTGCAAAATTTATGTTTACGTTACTTCGTGTAAGCACGTATCCTTACGTTCGAGGACCGATTTCAACAAAAGACTCTACGTTCGAGGACTGAAAGGTTTCTTTGTGTTTGCTTTCTTCTCTTGTCCTCGGAGATATATACAGTGCACGTACATACAGTATGCATACATTGGTGTGCAAACTTATCATGTGCAAACATACACGGTGTCACGTCACAGACTCCCACCTTGTGGCTTTGTAGCGCACAAAATACTCTCCCAGAACCAGACTTTAAATGTAGTGTACACGATTGGTAATTCTCCAAATTTGTTTTTAACTGAATTATTACGAAATACCTTACTAGACTGTAAGTTAATAGTAGTCTCAATCATCCTGTGAAATTATGGCACCAGGTGTGCTGTCGTTGTCAAGAAAAGTGAAAATATATATCATTTTCCAACGATTTCCAGCCGGGAATCGTTGGAAAACTGCCCTATAGCCTTTAGTCAAGGCGTGCGTGGCTACCCGGACGAGTGGAGCGCTGGACATGCGGGCATTCAGGGCGCATCACGTGTCATATGGAAACGTTGTCTCATCCGCTCCGTGCGGCCTGCGTACATAGGGAAAATTAGCATTTTTTCATGAAAAAGTGATTTTATAAAAAAGTGCTTTCATTGCTAGTATTGGGCCGCCCGGGAGTCACTAGAACAACTATTCATCAAATCCAAAACCTAGAAATAATACCAGTCAGTTCCTCAGTTTCGTCGGAAAAAACATAGTAAGTCTGCAAGATGTCCTCGTTTTTACGTGGGAGAGTTGGCAAAACAGCGAGTTTCTTCGTACATGACCCGCTTTCGCAAGCCCTCGCTCGTTTCACCGTGACCAGGCTGCTTCGGGCCTAGCGGTTTATGAATATGCTGATTGTTAGCTTTCTTGTGATATAAAACCTATTTGGATTGGTTAAATAATTTCGTCGGAAGAAAGCCTTTTAAAAAGACTGTCCATTAACAGCTAGCGTCTGAAATGACCTTTCGTCTAAAGGTCCCGGATGCACAAGCACGCAAAGCTTCATTTGTGACGTCATAAATTATTACTCGGTGTCTTTCTTCCTCAAATGCTACAATTCTACAATATCTAATATAGTTTTAAATAATTATTAATATGTAAGACTATTTGTCAAGCTATTATTTTAAGTTTTGGGATTAATTTAAAGTGATATTTTACAATTAAAGCTGATTTTCAGTCCTATTTATTGGATCGTACCATTAAAACTCGTAGGGGGTTGGGAACTGTACAGGCCGCGCGCGCCAAATTTCAACTACATCCACGTACGTTAGTGACTTCTGCTTCTGCGTACGCGTTATTCAGTGGTTACATTGGTGTTTTGATCAGAAGAGTAAAGCGTTAAAATACATGGAACTACACAACAATTTGTTACCGTTGTATGCTTACACTATGCCTGTCCCCTCATTGTGCCATTGTATATTTACCCATTCCCACAATGGAACTACCCTGCACTGCAGGTCAGTGGCCCGCGACCTTGTGTACACATCGCTCCACAGAGCGCGCGTGTGGTCAACTTCTTTTATGAGACAAAACCGGGAAAACGTTTCCATATGTGTCCAGCTGGTAGCCACGCGCGCCTTGACTAAAGGCTATCATCCGCCCGACGGTTGAAAACAAGCGCGTTTTTTTCCCCATCCAACAAAGCAAAACTTTAAACGGGTGAGTGGAACGATATTTCCTATAACATACTAACCCACAAATCCGCCCATTTTTGAAAATTGCAACAATGACCAATCATGTACACAGCCTTTAAATGCATTTTCTTGTGTTATGTGTTGTAAAAATATTTATGACTTGAATTGACTCGTGCTAAATATTTGATTTGACTCGACTCGACTCGACTCGACTCGACACTGTGACTCGACTCGACACTGTGACTCAACTCGACACTGTGACTCGACTCGACACTGTGACTCGACTCGACACTGTGACTCGACTCGACACTGTGACTCGACTCGACACTGTGACTCGACTCGACACTGTGACTCGACTCGACACTGCGACTCGACTCGACACTGTGACTCGACTCTGCTCGACTCGACAGTGACTCGACTCAACATTTTTTACCTACATGTAATGACTCAACTCGAGTCACAAAATTCAGTGACTTGTTACAACTGAGTGTCCCACATCAATTTAAATTCTGTAAAAGTTTCTTAAAGCTTCATCAGTGTATTCTAGTTTTGTTCAGTGAGGCGATGAATGATGCCAAATTCATCTTCAAGTTCCCCCCCTTCCTACCTTATGGTCGACTGTTATTAATAGAGTACCGAAGTCTGACGTCAGTTGCTGCAGCAACTGGTTCCAAACACATGCAGTTTAGAATGTATTCTGGTTCCAAACATTGCATTGATTGACGTCATCACTTCAGTACTCTATGGGGAGCTTGGCTTGTGCAGCCAAGAGTAACACAAATGATGCATTGATTAAGAATGTGCGTATAGCAGACAACCAGCCAGGTGGTCTTTTTCTCAAACTGCGGCCATGGTCGTCCTCCGTATTCAAGAGGTTAATTTATTGTGTGTCGGTCCTGGAAATTATTTTCCGGTCTAGTAGATTTCCGAGATCTAGCCAATTTTTCCCTAAATTCCAGCCCTGTTTTTGGTTCACCTTGAACATGTAGGGACAGGTTTGTAGGGACAGGTTGCATCTGTAGTTTATAGGCGGGTGCATCATTGGTTAGTCTGAGGAGATATCCTGTCCATCTCGGACGTCTCTGGGCTATGGAGATTCTCAGGGGGGATCTCTTGTTTTTTTTTACTTATTAACGTTTACAAAATGCAAAGTGTTGCAATCGAGCCCTGTGCTTTGGAATTTTTGGCATACATCTTGAGGGAAATACATTGTAAGTGGCAATATCGGGAAACAGACAACAAAAGAGAAAACAAACGTGTGTGTGGAGGCCAATTCATTAAAAGCAAAAGCTTGTTCAGGAAGAGCGATCTTGCAATACATCATATGTACAGTGCATGCATCCCGGAAAAAAAATGACAAAAATACAATATTATAACAAAGACAAGAACCCGAGTGGGGGAATAAATTACACGGGAAAAATTCCAATGCCTTATTTGGGTAAAGCAGAAATTCGATTTGCATACATAATGTATTATACTCGCTAGTCAAGTCATTGTCTAGTGTTGTAGCAGGCAGACAATGCTGTTTTTTTTCTTTCTATTTGCACATGTGGTTTGGATGAATTTAATTACAGCTAATTTAGGCATTGAAGTCAGCGGCTGGTTGAGAACCTTGAGCTTGAGGTAATTATTAAACTGAGAGCGGAGGTAGCACAGCTGAATAGGTGGACTGCTGTCATTTCTGCAAGATGGTTCTGGGGCTGTGACATTTTTGCTTGCAATTGATGGTTTTTTTTGTTATGCTTGAATAGACGAAACTTGTATTACATTGTACACTGTTATTGTGATTGGCTAGCTGCTATATGGAAACTGCTACATGTATTGCAAGTTTTCCATGTTATTAACCCCTTGAGTATGGTTATTATAGTGAGACGCCGGGGTGGCCTGTGCAGCCAAGCGAAACGGACACAAGAGGCTTGTGCAGCCAAGCGTAACATACACAATAATCCAACAATGGATTGAAAATGCAGAAAATGGCGTGTATAGAGTCATCCGGCCTGGTGGAAATTTTTGTTGTTGCGGCATTTGGCGTCATCCGTACGCAAGGGGTTTAAAATTCTAAAATGTGATGAGTATGTAGAATGTAACCCGTGTACAGTTTTTTGTGTATCTTGTGAGGTGAGTTTTATGTAAAGTTTTGAACTGCTTTGCACAGACTTCAATATTGTGCTGGGAATTGAGTTCACAAATGTTGTTAAAAATGCCGTGAAGCATAGTTTTGAGGTATATTGAATCTGAGTAGACTTTCAATATGCCAGTGCTCGCACCTCAAACTGATGAAGTATGAGTACCAAATTTTAGCACATTGAAATGAGTGAAAAGTCGCTCAACAGCATTTGGAGTTAGAAGCAAAAACGGCTATTTTCCCACTAAAAAGTGAACTGGGGATGCGAAGTGCTGTGGTACGAGTGCATCCTCATCACCAGCCTTCCATGCCGAAGTACTCGTCGAATTTCAGAGTGGTTACATCTCACGGTAGCCATGGCCACTGGACATGGCTGAAGAGTTGCCAGCATGCTTCAAGGGTCTGGATGCTTTGCGGCTGGCAAAGACTACATGTAGATATGTTAAGTCTAAATGTGAATTTTCAAATGAAACTTGAATGCAGGCACTGTGTATGAGTACTTTGAACCCATGATCATGATTGGTATTTTTCCTCCCTATCTGTGCAGTGTTGAATTTTGTCCATCCCCACTTGCTGAAGGAAAAGATAGATCTGACCATCACAGATGAACCCGTCTCACGAAATGAGCTTCTGAAACTCTGCCAGCAGACGTTTGACTACAGCGTCAGACCGGGTAATACTCTGACCAAGATATTTCAGAAGAAATCGTTTAATCAGTAGCACACACATACATGTAATTTGTAATTTTGTAAACTTTTTCCACAATATAAAATGAGCTTTGGAAGTGATTCTATTTTTTTAATGTCTCGGGACGGTGCTCGTTTAACACGTTGACTGCCAGCCATAATTTATAGGGCGCCACCACATTGCCATTGTGCAGTCTGGACATACAGCGCATGCGTCCATACTGATGAGGTGCTTTCAAGCTGTCTCTATCGATCACAACCATTCCACACTTTGATGTACTCATACTGCCAGCAGCGTATTTGATGCGTCTTCGGTGATGCCAGAGTATTCAATTACCATAACAATAGCGTTTGGTTCACTACGAGTATACTCGTAGTGGCAGAATCCGGTACGCCCGTCACTACGAATATACTCTTAGTCGGCAGTCAACGTGTTAAATTTGGGGGGTTGTATACATACAGTGCTTCGTTTTACCAGTTGGTAAAGATGTATGTTTTACAATCTGAAATGAGCATTTTCTCCTGAAGGTACACTCTTAGTTTGTCAAAAATAGGTTCTTTTGGTTTTGGCTACATGGTCTTCTGAACAGTCTTACTAATAAAGCTGGTTCGAATCCCGCTCCTGTCAGTTTCTTTGCTCACTTTGAAAAAGCATTTATATTTGATACTTTTTTTTTATGAATCCGCTGGGTACGTAACTGTTCATTTTGTGGGATTGTTGTGCAGTCTTAATTATCCTACATGTACTGTACATGGTGTCCCAGACAATATTAATGCATTTCTTAAAACACCTGGAAAACTGAACAGAGAGACTTTTTGTTTTCCTTTTTAGTTTGTAGTCTCTGGGAGGAGGAAGGGGAGGGGGGGTCCAGAAAAAGAGTACTCTTTCTGTGCTCGTGAAAATGACAAAAATGTATGGCCCCCTTTAGTCAGGATTGAAAAATGTGGGATACTCATTAATACCAGAGTCCAGGGTGGCTTGGGTGTGACATATTGATCTGAGTGGCATTTCTATGCCAGAGTCAGTGAGATTTAGGGATGTGTATACTAAAAATGGGGTCCTGGGGAATGCAGTGACATTTTCTACAAGTCTGCCCTTTGTAGATTCATAGACCAGCAAACTTCATATATGTTTATTTGTTTGAACAACATGTGTGTGTACACGTACAATGTACATGTATGTGTTTACAGTCATGGTTGTACTGTTGGTTGTAAAAATTAACCCCTTGTGTACGGATGACGCCAAATGCCGCAAAAACAATTTGGCACCAAGCCGGATGACGTCTATACATGCCACTTTCTGCATTTTCAATGCATTGTTGGATTATTGTGTATGATATGCTTGACTGCACAAGCCTATTGTGTCCGTTTCGCTTGGCTGCACAAGCTGCCCGGGCACCCCGGCGCCTCACTACGATAACCTTACTCATAGGGGTTAAACCAACAAAATCACTTCTGTGAATGTGTAACTGTTACAAAGAGACGCAGCATATGGATTTAAAAAAAGATAAACTTTGCACCTTGTAGACGTATTAGTGTTTGGCTGGTAACTGGGGAAAACAAATTCATACAAAAATGTAATTGTTCGTAATAGCAAGGAAAAAAATGTTTGTTGCTGTACACAGTCATTACAAGGCAATTGTCGGAAGGAGTTGGTTCCTTGTTGAACATGAGTTTAGTTCTTTCACTTGTGTACCGAACCCTGAGATACATAAGTTTTCTCATAAGCGATCACAAGTAATGGTCGCAGACAGTACCAGAAGGGACAATCATTTATGTACATGTGCCATCCAAGCATGTCCCCAAAATGGCAGTCACTTTTCAGAATGCAAGAAATGTGTCCTTGGTATTTTGTTTCAGAGTAAAATATGCAGAAACAGTGCAGATTAAATTGCCTGACGTGTATGTCACTGCTCTGCAAAAAGGGCTATTATGTTGCAAAATTTGAAAAATGAGTTATATACACATGTACATAGTTGAATTTGTCACATCCTAAGCTTTAATCTGGTGTAGGTTTGACCCCTGTGGCATTTTGTGTTCTCGAGATATCTTGACATTTGTATACTCCTATTTTCCCAATTAAACGGAAGTGTGTTTAGAGATACAGGCCTTTAAACACAAAAAGTGCAAAGAAATAAGATTTTTATCAACATTTATTTTTTCATCTTTATTTATCAATATTAATGTTTCTGAAAATAAATTCTGAAAATATAGATATAACAGAACCAAACAAACAAAATCGCTTACGTGAAGATTTTTTGCCCGCTTCACGTAGAACTGCCCTGTGTGTTTTCACATAGTGCGACATAATACCCGTTTTTTGTAGAGCGGGTCACATTATACATAACACACTGGTATACTGTGTCCTATCAAAGTACATAGAATCTGCTGTACATGGTTATTTTTTACAAAATAACTATGCATTATATTTGGCACTAATGAATAATAGAGGAAAACTGTATTTTTGAATGAAAAAAATGCTTACTAAACCCTGCAATCCATTTGATCTTAGCTTTACATGCGATGATTGCCTTAACACTGAGAATGACAGCGTCTCGCTCCTATTGCAAAAGTTGAACCTTACATGAATTAACTGTTCCTTTGATTATTTTTTGTGCTCATAAGTATTCATGCTAACCAATTAGCAATTCAGTTGGAAAAGTTATTTTTGTAAAAAAAACACGGACTCGGCATCGTTAAATAGATACATGTACCAGTACTTGGGAATATTCTAAAAGTAAAAAAAAAGATGAACAAGGTGTTCGCTAACAGTTTATATCAATACTGAAATAGGAATATTTCAGCCCTGCTGTGACCTTGTCAGCTGAGAAAGTAATTTTTTGTTATGGCAATTTAATAGCCAAGGGTGGAAAACACGTTGTTACAAACTAATGAAGGCAACTTATACTAATTGTGTTGTTTGAATGAAAAAAAGTACACAAAGAAAAACTAAACAACTAAAATTTTATTGTATTAGCAATAGACTCGCCTTCCGAAATAAAAAAAAAAAATAAAAAATTCCTGTTACAAGTGAAAGCAATTTTGACTCTCGAGAGAAATGAATCGATGCAAGACGGGAGATGTTAATTTGATTAGGGAAATCAACCCATTAGAACGTGGCATCATCCAAAGAAGGTAAGCAAGAAATTGAGTGGTTCGTCTTGTTTGATGGCGACCAGGTGCCATGGTGCATTATATGGGTCGGACACGGTGGCACCTTGCTTGATTTGATTTAACGGAATTGCTTACATCAGTCTAAAAGCATTGCATTGTTGAGGTCTTTGTGTTTGTTGCGGGGTTTCAGATTTTTTTTCTTTTTGTGGGGGGGGGGGGGGGGGGGGGGCGCTACGTACATGTATTTTCATAGCATACTGCAGGTGTATTAATTTAGTTTACATATGGGCTCGCATGCTGCACTATAAGCCATGTCCGGAACAGGTCTTTTGTGGCTACGGCTTCAAATTTTGCCATCGCCAGGCTACGGTGATGAAGACCGTAGCCATTGATAACAATGCCTGTGACTAGTGATACCAAAGTCTTACATGGGGACACCACTATGTGTGTTACCAGTTACTGTACAAATGCTATGACAACACGAACCATTCAAGTTATTTCTTATATGGATTTTTCCTAAATTTGGGGTCCAAAAGTGTGACATTTTTTGGTGTCCCTGTTACACCTGACCTGTGTAATTTCCATCAAGTATCATTAAAATTTACTTTACACTATTTTTCACTTGTTTGGCAGGTACTTTGCTTTACATACATTGTAATTACTCTTGGAGATACATGTAGAAGACATTAAAGAACGTGTCCTGAATTGCAAAATCTTATACATGTCACTATGTAACGGGGACACCAAAAAAGTCACACTTTTGGACCCCAAATTTATGGAATGACCCATGTACATGTGCAAAAGAAGTTTGCCAAGACACACATAAGATCAAACTAGCACAAGTTGGTTCAATGTAATATTCAATGATTACTATGCATCTTTCCACTTATTCCGTGGTGCCAGGTCACATACATGTAGAGTATGCCTATTACATGTAGTGTTCAAAATAAATTGAAACCAATTTAATTGCCAATTTTTTAATGCCATCAAAAGGAGCTCTCTTCATTTCCACTTAGGCCTGCTCTAAACGCCGTGCTATTGCCGTGCCTAACTTAATTAAAATGAGCACGGCAATTGCACGGTAGTTGCTCTAAACATCAAACTGAATTGCTGCGACAGTCGAGTGCAACAAACTCAAGATGGCCGACCACAGTAGGCCGACACGGAAGCGTGTCATTTCAGTCATTTGTGTTGTGTATAGAGCCTGAAGGTTGCACACTAGTAGATAAACTTCCATTGACCCCAATGATAAATACGCCAACTTCCGAAATTCAGGAAAAATACTTTACAAATGTGTTCGAGACACACATCAAATTAAAGTAAATTGTCATTTCTCAGTTTCTGTCAATTTTGTGGGGATTAACCGATGACTTTTGGGAGAAATTTCCATCCAAAGATGACCCCCCCCCCCCCTAAAAGTAGTCCTGTAGCCAATCGCCAGCCCATCCATTGCAAAATGGAGCACTTTTAGCCGGGGGCCCAATTTCATCCGAATTTCACAGTAATACAAGCTGGCAGTCTTGTGCACCGCTTCCAACCTTCTCTACAAACCCTCAAGTTCACGGCCCTCAAAATGCTCTAACAGCAGAGAATTTCAGGGCTCGCAAATCGTGATTTGGCCGGCGTAGACAATTTTCGGTCGATTTACTGTACTGGTCTGCAACCTGAAAGTTCACCACCGGTGGCGTGCATCCGGAGACCTCGAAAAGGAAAATTAATGTGTAAAATTGGTAGTATTTTCGTTTTATTTGAGTGTTAAATGTAGTGTACACGATTGGTAATCCTCCAATTTTTTTTTTACTGAATTATTACGAAATACCTTACTTAGACCTTGCTCTATGCTTAGACGGTAAGTTTATAGCAGTCTCAATCATCCTGTGAAATGGCACCAGGTGTGCTGTCATTGTCAAGAAAAGTGAAAATATTTTTCGTTTTCCAACGATTTCCAGCTGGAAATCGTTGGAAAACTGCCCTGTAGCCTTTAGTCAAGTAGCACGGCATTAGAGATCATTCAAACATGGAAAAGAAAACCTGGACGCAAACTTGCTTCATTTTCACAGGACTCTACATACTGCTGACAAATATGAATTCCTTTAGCGCTGACATGAACGTTTGAACCAAGTTTAAACTGGGATAAAGAGCGATCATCATGGTGGAAAAAATTAGTCACTTTGTGACTGGTTTCCTGTAGTCTGGAGAGTCTGAAGACATAGCAGACGAGAGGCTGACTTCGGTGCGAGTCCCGAACGATTGAAGCAAGCCCCACTGGCAAAAGTTGTCATTTGGACCCAACTTGGCACCACTCGGCTAGATTCAGGTCGAGTCCCATTCGGGACTAGCCTAAAAAATTGACCTATCACCGTTTACGAGTTAACCACGCCCCTTTTTAATAGGCAACCCTATTGGAATTTTGTGTGGTAATTTTTGTTTGTCTCAGATTTTGCGCGTTCCACGTGGAATTAATTATAATTGATGTGATTGGACAATAATTCACAAGCTGCGTTGACGCGATTTGACTGCGATAGGTCAATTTACTACTAGTCCCACTTTCATGCCCTGTCGAAATTGTTACAAATCAATTTTTTTGTATGTGCTCACCCTTTGTATTAACAAATCTACTCCAGTGTATCAGTACATATTGTACATGCATGTGGGTCATTCTATAAATTTTGGGTCCAAAAGTGACATTTTTTGTGTCCCTGTTACATTGTGACCTGTATGAGTTTTATCAATTCAGGACACATTCTTTAATGCCTTCTATCTTCAAGAGTGATAATGTAAAGCAAAGTACCTGCCAAACAAGTAAAACAGTGTGAAGTAAAGTTTAATGATACTTGATGGGAAATTACAGAGGCCAGGTATAACCGGGACACACAAAAAAACCTCACACTTTTGGACCCCAAATTTATGGAATGACACATGTACAGGTTTCTGTATCCCACACAAGCTTCATCAGGTTGATTGACTAGTGAAACCAATTCGTAGTACAACCACAGAGGAATATTCCTCCAGGGTACAACAGACTTCAGTTTGAGGCATTGTTAAGGAGACTATACATTGAACCCTGGTTGATTCAAGGTTGGTTCAAGGTTGGCAAGTTTGAATGCGAACAGTGAATGTTCCATTATGGTACAAGGACAAGGAACATAATGGACTGGAAATTTCCACTACCATTGTTCCTTCATGCTGTGGAAATTTCCTTCATGAGGGTGGAATTTTCCTCTGGAAGAAATCTCACATAGATGAATCATTCTGCTTCACCAAGTATAGAGCAGAAGTCAGGGGTATGATTTGTTTGTTGAATACTATTGAGTTAGCAAGCCATGCTTTGACAGGGAGACCCGGATTGTCTTGTCACCTTGTCAATCAATTCAAATGCAATTTTGGAGACAGAAACTTATTTAATACCGTAGCTCAAATGTCAGTTGAATTGTCTGCTGCATGAGATGCAGTTTGCCAAGGATGCATTTCAGGATTTTTTAGGAAACTCTGTGAAATACAAAGGTGTTCTACACATAGCTGTTTGTTTCCTTCAACGGAGATTGAACTGAGCTTGCCTATTCCCCCCCCCAAAAAAAAAAAAATTATAATAAAAGAAAATAAATAAATAAATAAATAAAATAACAAAAATTATAATAAATAAATAAATAAAACAATTATAATAAAATTGTCACTTCTGTTAAAAAATATCATACCCCCCCCCCCCCAAAAGAAAATTTGACCGATTTAAACAGATTTAATAAGTTTTAAAAGATGTAATAAGTTTTACATTTTAAATTAGGAGTGCAATGCTTCTAACAAGCATGTACAGTATTAACCCTAACCCTGCTAATTGCAACGGAATGCAACGGTGGCAAAAAGTTGTATATTGTTGCAAGTTTAGCAGACGAGGCAAGTGGCAGGGATCACTGTGCAACGTGCGTATTATTATACCAAGGCTGGTGTTTACTCAAAATCCACCGTGCATTTTGGTTGCATTCTGTTGCATTTAGCAGGATGTTCATTTTGAGCTCGGTTGTATTTTGTTGCATTTAGTCGTGTGCCTGGCAAACCTGATGGGGATTAGGATTAATGTATAGAGTGTAGGTACCGGATCCTTTTATCCCGGCAGAACTTTGTGTGAAGTGGGGCAGGGGAACTTCTGGGGTAACTTGTGGACTTTGAGCATAAATACATGTTCACACTTCTCAGTATTTATTTTTGAAATCTCCTTGAACTTTATTTCCTCCTCCAAACTGCAATTCAACCACCAAATGCCCAACCCTCTGCTCCTTATACCAGTCTATCCCTCATCAATCCCCTTAATTAGAATTTCCATTCCAAATCAGTTAAAACTACACATGTTAGCACGTTTGCAGCCACTCAAGCTCTGCACACATAACTTGCTTTTCACAGCACTAAAAATGTTTATCCGTCTTTGAAAAATATATGTTAGACCAAATAGGAGTGTACTGCTTTTTTCATTCAAAAGTGCTTTTTTCATTTTTGGTATACATCTTTAAAAGGTAAAATCCATTAAATTTAAGTTTTCCTTCGGACCATGGACAAACGGCTTTAATTTTTCATCAAACGCCACAAGAGAAACTGACTAGGTAAATTTATAAATAAATTTTCAAAGCGAACAAAGAAAACTGGCAGGAGCGGGATTCGAACCTGCGACCTCCGGAATACCACTTTAATTTGTGTTTTTGTCCGTCTATGTAATGCAGGTCATCCCCGGTTTTTCAACCAACTGTTTGGCGGTCAAGACCTTGTTGGACTTGCTGGACAATGGATGACAGATGCTATAAATCCCAGCATGTAAGTTAGTACAGTGGAACGCCGCTATAACGAACATCGCGGGATCCACAGATTTTGTTCGGTATTGCGATCATTCGGTATAGCGATTTTCAGCCGCCAGTCCGCCGCGTGCCCATTTTTCAACATGGCGTCCGTTCTATTAAATAGTGCCCTCTTGAGTCGTATTTGAAGTGCGCCCTCTTTTGATTGTAATTGAAGGTTTTATTAAATTGTACTACATAATCATTTCCCAAAATGTTGCGGTTTTCACGCATTAGGGGCGCACTCTTTTGGTCATTGTCAGTCTAGTAGCATTTCTCGCACCCGTGCGCGGAGGCACAAAACCAAGGTCCATTCATCTTGGCAGCACGTCACCCTGCACTCCCTGGCGGTTACTTAAGGATGACTTTGAACATGTGCCGGCCATTGAATTATGTAATTGCATGTTTATACTTTCTAAGCTTACCGAATTCTAAAGCAACAGTTGGCTTTTACCTTCTATTCCTTGAGGAAATAATAGCTGCCTGTCACTCTTCAACATAAGCTGCGGCTGTTTGGGAATTACAATTCATTGCCTTTTTTTTTCTTCAACATTGTTTGGTAAGTTTTGTACACAAAATTTGGGAGCCAAGGATGGTGTTCGGTATAGCGGTGTTCGTTATAGCGGCGTTCCACTGTATTTAATGAGAGTAAAATTTAATTGATTTGTATGTGACCTGCGAGATGAAAGCAGACAGAATAAATGGAATTTCCCTTTTTGGGCAAATGCCGTAGTGAGCACAGTGTATGCACCGATGAAGACCTTAAAAATGAAAGGAAACCTTTACAAATTTTTCGCTTTCAAACATACTTGACCGATTGCAGTAGAATTGTGTGAATGCAGCTGGTGAAATATTGGCCAATCACAGAACGGCGGAAAATTCCAGACAAATAAATGTCACCGCACAAACATTTCGTAGGGTTGTCTAAAGGCCTTTTCACACCAGACGAATCACTGGGTTGACCGTTGCAGGGTTTATGTTGGGTTAAAAACAAGTCAAGAAACAAAAAGCAATATGCATTGATAGAGCGGTGCCCATTGAGTTTAAAGTTTCATCTCCTAATGCAGCTACACGTTTGAAGTGTCGCCGGTGTTCACCGTCATGGAGCTGGAAGTGATGAGTAAGCTGCGAGAGCTGTGCGGCTACAAATCCGGCGATGGGATATTCTGTCCAGGTGCAATATGCATGCATTGCCGACCATTATTCAGAAATAGGCAATTTGGTTTTAAATGTATTTGTCTTGGGCTGGAATGCTTGCAGACATGCACTGCTTGATCCAGAGCAACTTTTTCGGTGGGGGAGTGGGGGGGGGGGGGGGGGGGGCAGTGGGTGGGGGAGACACAACACAGAACTAGCCAAATTGCCCCCCCCAAAAAAAATTATTAGCTTACTAAATATTTGCCGAGTGCCTCAAAATAACTTTTAGGTCTAGTGAGGGCTAATGCAACGGTTTCTGGCATTGTCAATTATCCCTTTTTTTTTTTTTTTTTTTTTTTTTTTTTTTTTTTCAGTGACCAAATTCTGGGATTTCTTAAAATAAAATTGCTTTTCTTTGCTCTCGTTTTAGGTGGCTCTATAGCCAACATGTATGCCATGAACCTAGCCCGTTATAAACGCTACCCAGATGTCAAGACAAAGGGGCTTTATGGTTACTCAAGGATGGTTGCATTTGCTTCTGAACAGGTGAGAGTCCTCTCCCCCCACCCCCTTAAAAAAATGTATAAACTAAACAAGAATTATATAATTTTTTGGAAGTAAACAAAAATAACCGACCAGCCAGATTTGAACCTACGACCAGCAGGAACACTGAACCAACGCTCTACCAAATGAGCTAAATTGCCCTGTCGTTGGTTGGGGGGGGGTCTCTCAGTTCTGGTTTCTAAAGAAGATAGACAGGAGGATTAGGTGGATGCGAGTTCAACAATAAGGGTCCAAAAGGCACATCCAGAGCCCAGAATTACAATGAGGTTTAAGCTGTTTAACCTAGAAGTCACTCCTTGTTGAGGTGAGACAATGGTTTACTTGCTTTGGATAATGGTTTACTTGCTTTGGATAATGGTTTACTTGCTTGATAATGCATCCAGGCCCCAAGGCGGTTTTAAACGTACTTGTTTAAAACTGGCCCAGCACATATTTATTCCCATTTATAAAATACTTTTTTAAAAATTATTCAGCAAAAACCTCAGAAAATTATATATTTGAATGATGTTAAATTTTGTTTACCTTGGTTTGTAAAACACCCCTTTAGCTATTTAATGGTCTGTGCCTCGCGCTAATAGGAACGGTCTTAGGTATTTATGAATGTTATTTAGGATAGGGTAGAATGTGATTTTGGACACCCATTGTTGAAATCACATCGTCCCAATCTCCCTGTCCATTCGGACTAAACATCACATCCAAGGGTTCACATTGCGTCTTTGTTTAGGGAACGCAAGTATTAAACCATAATTGGTTGTCAGACTATGCTGAAGATGAGCTGTGCAGTACGCCAAAGATATCCAGTTAAAATGATACGTGCACCAGACTCTTGTTGAGAAACATCTACTTTCCGTACTATGAATGAAAGCATATGCCTGCATTCCTCGCAAACACTCATTTTTACTCATGAACAGAGTCACTACTCACTCAAGAAGGGCATGGCATTTCTGGGTCTTGGAGTTGACAACCTCGTCCTCATCAAGTGTGATGACATGTGAGTATTCTGAATTTCTTAGATCTCGGAACCTGGGGTGGAGGATGTTAGTTGTTCATGGAGGTGGCTCCGACATGTTCTTACTGCCTGTAGAGGTTGTACATTTTTAAAATGGTTGACTTACGTGATCTAGGACGTGGCTTCTTTTTTTTTTTTTTTTTTTTTTTTACACGGAAGGGATGCGTGGAATATATTTTTGGGGTAAAAACCAATGTTTCACTTTACTGCTGTCCACAATTGACCTATCACCATTTACGATTTCTTAGACAGCTTTGTCCACATGGAGCATGTGCAATATAGCGTATGACCGTGCATTGCATACACATGTGCCTTCAAAGTTTTTGCTGCTTGTATCTCTGAGTGAAGGAGGTGTCTGAGACGACCTTTCATTAAGTGTTTATATGCACTTGAACATACAGACCACATCGTGCCAGTAGTTGAATCACATTTGCGTCTGACGTGCATTCTCGTATTACGTTTCAATGAACAATACGTACATGCGGTCCCTCTCACATATTTTAAAGTTTTTGGTTTGTCCAAGCTTTAGCATATCACGTGATGTTTACAAGATGCTATGATTGGCTTATTAATGCATTTGAATTGTGATAGTTTAATTGTTAATTGTGCTGCTAAAGTTCAAAAGATGACTAGTCTCCATCGTCACAATGAACACTGATAGTACACAAGACGTCAAGACACAGACTGCCGGGCCACAGATTGTTCTTAACCCCTTGAACCCGGTAATACTGGGTATTTCATGCGTAAGTGAAGGGGCTTTTTAAGGGAATTTGACGAGGGTTAAATCCCACGTATTATATCGGCTTTTCTTCCCAGCCTAAATCACTCGAGCAAAGATACAGGTGGCTGCAGAAGACGAGAAAATACAGAAATAACAGAAATTTCACTGTCAAAGTTGATTGAAAAGGAAAAATGCTGTGTAAATTAGTTTTTTCTTAAAAAAAAACTGCACTTTCTTTTTTAATAGTTGTGGCTAGTTTCTCTTATGGGCCCTCTTAATTCAACAGGGAACCTGTATGTCACTTGAACAAATGGCACTCCATAAAAATACAGGGAAATTTCGGAGTTTTCTTACAATATTATAATAGTAACGTATCAATTTGAAATCAGTATGAACGGTTCTGATGAACATGTTATTTCTGCTGGTATAAGGTTAGGGTATGGACAGCAAAACACAAACACGACGATACATTGCATTTGAAAGTTAACCTGGAAATGGGAATTTCTCTTCGAACTTTTTCTCTTCCCAGGGAATTCATTTTCATTTCACAAAATGCGAAAACAAAATTTCCGCAGTGGGAAAACATTTTCACGCCATTGTATACAAGTGGGAATTATTTTCACACCTTTTATCAAAAGTGGGAAAATAAATCCCCACTTAAATTTACAGGGGGGGGGGGGGGGTTTAAAGAATGTGAATGCGACTGCAAATTCTTTAATTCAAAATTTCCCATTCCCATTCGCAGTGTAAACTTTCAATTGCAATGTACTGTACATAATGGTTTAATAAAAAAAACCTGTGAATATCTGTTGTTTGGATGTTCGGCATGTAGTTTTCATGTCTAGTAAAACTAACATTAATAAGTAGCAGGGGTAATAAACTCAACATGGGTATTGAAATGATTACATTAATCGGCAACAAAATCTTTTTTAAAAGGTTATCTCGTCAACATTTTGGTAACAAGTCTTGGACATGTACGGATGTTCAGGACTTTGTATAGCGCTGATGGGTCCTGCTCAAGAGAAACTGTTAATTTGTTTGAATTTTTGAATTTTGAAAAGTAAATGAGTACAATGTCGCCATATTCTTCAGTCGTAATCATTTTTGATTGTAATACCTGCATTGCTTTTGCAGTGGGCGGATGATACCAGAGGAACTGGAGAAGGCAGTTGTGGAAGCCAAGAATGATGTAGGTATTTGCCAACATCTAAATCTGCAAAATTAGAGAGGAACATTCATTTATTTCTACGCTTGGAACTTACAAAGGCAGCACTCTTTGCAAGCCCCGTTACTCGCACACAGTATTTGCCAAGCTTCGTTGTACGCGAATGATGTGCGTAATATTTGTTGGGAAATTGAACAGTGAATAGATTTCATGTGCGTTACAAACACATTGTTTCCGGCACAATAAGCATGCGGTATGTGTTGGTACAATGGGTGGGGGTGAGTAACTTGTTTCTTTAGCAACCAGGGGTGTGTCAAGGGTTGTGTAACTGGGGGAGGGTGCAAGTTGTTGGCAATAATACATCAAATTCTTTTAAGTGTTTTTAAAGAAAATATTTTTTTGATTGTGTATTTGGGCCTTTCCACAGTAAAGGGGTACAAAAGTGTCACATTGGATTGGGAAATGAAGCAGGATAATAATATCAAGTTGTTTGTCCTCTTTTCAACTTGTACATTCCCACCCCATTGTTGAGGATTCTGCTCGCAAAGAATTGACTTTCCGGGCAAATTTTACAAGATATGTGTGCTCAGAATGCTACGTACGTAACATGGACAGAAAGTTTGTTAATATTGATATCAAGTTATAATTACAATAAATGTCTTTATCAAATATTGTGCCTTTTCATTCATATCCCTACAGCATTGTTACATGTAAAAACCAAGACAATCTCCTGTATATTTCAGATGTTACAGGTTATTATTACGTACGTAACGTGGACAGAAATTTGTCACAACATTTCTGTCCACGTTACGTACGTTTACCTTTAATTGTAAAAATTCTGTCTTTGTTACATACGTAATTATTTACGGCGACCCCTGTAATTCCTTAAGTACAGAGAAAGTCCTCAAATTGTTTTTACACATGATCATTAAGGCCTCGGGAATGTACAGGAAACAACTAAACAAAATATCTTGCTTTGCTGTACCTTCCAGTGTCCCCCCCCCCCCCTCAATTGTACCCCGTTAGTGTGGAAATGCCCACTTTGATTGTTTAAAGTCATTGATAGCACCACCCTTGGCCAACGTAGTACAGAGCAGCAATCCCATGCAGCACTTTTATCCTGATTTTATTATTTTTGATCCTACTATTCTGCTACTTTTTCACCTGGGTCTGCTTGAAAGCCCGTCACACAGAATTGTGACACCTGGGCTGCTCCAAGTCGCAGACGACTCCAACAATGTTTGGGTCACCCAAGCATGTTGTAGTCTTGCAATAAGAGTAACCTCTTCTGGAAGACTGATTGCAATTTTCTCTCTCCATGCTTTAGGGAGCTGAGCCCTATTTTGTCTGCGCCACATCAGGAACGACTGTGTTTGGAGCCTATGACCCACTCCACCCCATTGCCGACATTTGTGAACGGCATGGCCTGTGGCTGCATATTGATGTGAGTGTTGTCTCATGTGGTTCCATCAGGAAATAATTCTGCAACAGTTTTTTAGAATATTGTAATGGCGACATTTAATTTTGATAGCACCGTTAGAAAGATCTGAAAATGCCCTTTCCGTGGGGAATATATCTGCTGTTAGGACATTGGTAGTAAGTGTTTATGTCAAGCTAATTGAACATTGGTATTGAAAGAGTTAATATACAGTCTTCCAGTTCTAGTCGATTCTTAACCAGTTCGTGCCGGGATTATTTTTGCTGAAAATTTCTTTTTTCAAAAAAGGGCAAAATATAGCAGCCAACTTCTGATATACAGCCAAACGCCACAAATACTGATTTGCAAGAGTCATTTCAACAGTATTTGTACAATATTTCTTGCCGAAACCTCATATTTCAATACTCCGGTGGGCACCGGAGTGTAAATTGTAGAAAAACAGGCCGTGCACAGCGGCCAAGTTCAAGTTCAACACACGGTCCGCCTCCACAGACTTCTCGGACTTTGTGTGTGTGTGTGTGTGTGTGTGTGTGTGTGAGTTTGTATATGCCGGCAATCGTGGACCTAGGACAAAAGAATTCGGGCGTAGACAAAGGGGTCCACGTTTGACCTAACGTCCACGATTGAAAATAGTGTACAAAAACCAATGGGAGGCCTTCCGAAAAAGTTAGAGTATAAACAAAAGAGGAACAATGGGAGGTCCACGATTGCACCCGTTTACATGACTGTGTGTGTGTGTGTGTACAAAACAAAAAAGGGATTAGCGTGTTGAGACGTCACCCGGAGGTGAGTCGAGGCAAGCTTGATGTTTTAACCTGTCAGCCGTGCCCGTGTATATAAATAGCCAGATCGTGTTAACACGTCCTCCAACGCGAACTGGTTAAAGCAGAGTTGTAATCAAATCAATCACAAGTCAGTAGGGCTGTCCCAAATATACCGAATATTCGAATACTTTTTGGCAGGTTCGAATATTCAAAAAAATAATATATATGCACATACAGATAGGACTCTGCTGCTGTTTTAATAGAAAAGTTACCGCTCTTAGCAGTGTCAAATGCCGTAATTTTGCAGACGGTTACTTTTTATGGACGGAGGTTTATTGTTCCCGTCCGGTAAAACCCTTAAGAAAATGACTGCAAAAACGCAGGCTGGAGTTTGGTTTCTTGTTATAACATTATACAAACCCGTAATGATCAGGCTCATGCCAAAAAAGTCCATCGGGCAGTCCATAATATCTATTGCCGCACGTAAAACACCGGCGTGCTTTGCGTGCAACTTTTTACTGCATCAGTTGCAGCTGAGGCGTGAAACTTGTTCAGCGAGTATCGAATATTTGAATATTCGGTCAAACCCAGTTTTGAATAATCGAATACTAAATTATTCAAAAGTGAACAGCCCTACAAGTCAGTAGGCGATCTCAAGTCAATCACAAGTCAATCTACACAGCTCATCACAAGCTACAACTAGTACAAGGGATGAACAGTGAGAAAGGAACATTTTTGTTGCAGTACATTTGAATACCTTGTGACTTGTGATGTGACTTGAATTGCAGTGTTGTAGTCGAGACCATTTCAAGACCATGCACAAGACCAGCTTGTAACAGGCATAAACCATGACAAAGGAATGCTTTTGTTACAGTTGATTAGAATAGCTTAAGATTTGGATTAAGACTGCTGGTCTTGTGCTGGTCTTGTATGGTCTTGTGTGGTCTTGTCTACAACACTGCTTAATTGTGACGTGACGTGACGTGACGTGACTTTATTGCGACGTGACTTGTGACGAGTTGATTACAACTCTGTCTTAAAGCTGCTGACTCCGACTGAAAATTTTAATGTAATAGATTTCCCCCTAATGAACTATGGAAGACAACTGTATTTTTGAACGGATAAAAAACACTCATTACACTGTGCACTGTAAGTTTAATGTGCTATGCACGAAGACTGAAATACACTATATGTAGGAATTAGGAATAATATACACAATAATACATAATAGACCTATGTATCAATCCTGATCTAATTCAAGGTTTGAAACTTAAAATCTGAAAATTAAATTATCGTCGGTCATTTTTTTTTTTTTGGTGGAATATCTGATTGGAAAGCTCATAACGTATAGCCACACTAACAAATTAACGATTCAATTTGTAAATTGGTTGATACATCCTAAAATCATAACAGCGATTCTTATAAATTGATGTCATTTCTTTTTCTTAGGCTGCCTGGGGTGGGGGCGCTCTTGTGTCATCCAAGTACCGAAACCTAATGGAAGGTGTAGAGAGGAGTAACTCGCTCACCTGGTGTCAGCATAAGATGATGGGTGTCCCCCTGCAATGCTCGGCCTTCTTGCTGCGCGAACAGGTAAGCTGGACGGTCGGTGTATGGACTAAACCAACTAGGGTTGATTTTCACAAAGTATACGGCGTGTCGTAACAAGTTATGATGCAAGCAACTTGCAATGTGTCATGTGAATCATTTTATGAAACTAAAGATTAGAACTAGAGAGATTTTTGTATCTTTCCCGACGTAGTGTATGACGCACTGTGTGCTCATGCTTTCCGAGAGCCTGTGGGGAAAAATACCTGCTTACTAGTGCAGACGTCTTAACCACTCAACCACTGATGAGCTTGCCGGGGTCGGCTGGCCGGTTTGAATCCAATGCAGCAGCGGGTGCTGCATAATCAGTGATTATTGCTTTTTCCCGACGTGTATGAATCGCTCTTCTGATTTACATCATCCCGACGCAAATTCCATCTTCTCACATGGAACTTGCTGCTACACTAGATTCGAATCGACCAGCTGAAGCTGGCATGTTCAGTGGTCGAGTGGTTAAGACGTCTGCACTAGTAAGCAGGAGGGCGTGGGTTCGAGTCCCACCCGAGTAAGCCTGTGAATATTTTCCCACAGGCTCTCGGAAAGCAATGAGCATACAGTGCTTCACACACTATGTCGGGAAAGGGCAACAAATCTGTCTACTAATTTACATAATCCCTGATGCAAATTCCATCTTCCGACTGAAAACTAAAGATGTGTTGGAGTTCCTCGTCAGTGGTGTGTGTAGCCGGTGCCTTAGTGGGTTCTTGTCCGATAAGTAGCCAAACGCTAAAGCAGATCAGCCAGGTACTTTACAGAAACACGAGAACTTTATTTATTCTGCAACAACGGCTAGCCTTGCCGTACACGCAACTTTCCGAATTACAACTCCTATACCACAAATGCGCTTCACTATCACACAGGATCCCTCTGGCAAACTGCCGTCAGGGGAGTGCCAAAACCCAGTTGTTTTTTTCCACTAAAACTAGAGGAAGGATTTCCGGAACTCGTTTCTGGAGCGACGACAGTCGCTGGCTCTGGTGGTGGTCCGTCAGTGCTCCAACGGTGTTCATGCAATCGGCACTGCAGTGTTCAACATGCGAGATGTTTCTTTGGGTTGTTGTAACTTAGAAGTGTCTTTTTCAGTGATGCCAGTTTAAGGGCTTGACAGTTATAGAAACAAGACCCAAAAAAGTGATATGTACATAAAATTACCGTTTGGTAAGATCAGTTAACATGTGATTAACCTCGACAAATAATAGTTTCTTATCGGGTAACCCAAACTTTGCAATCCCAACATTCAGGTAACCCTGACTTGCTTATAGTACGTGCATCATTGTGAAGCTTTTTTTTTAGAACTGTTCTCCTGGGGTTGGAAACACCAGGCCCTCCTATCGTTTCATCAGTGTTAGCATCATAAAATAAAATGAAAATCTTGACAGCATTCTTGGAAGAACCGTCATTTCCGGATAAATTACGGCAGACTGATGACTGAATGTTAATTCATGAAGTGTCATGATTGCTCCAATTTTTTTCCTTAACCCAAACGACCCCACGCAGCACTCTAAAAATGATGGCAGGCCTCATGTAAGTATGTTAGTGGTGCCTTAAATGGCATGGTGTGTAGGAATGTGATGAGTGTGAGTTCTCTTTGATTTTTTTTCTTTTTGTACATGTAGCTCCATACCTTGAGCGGCTTTAACACAATTAAACAAGATGGAAACGAGATTGGAATGAATCAACCAGCGAAATCAATTCGAGTTTTGGAATAAAATTGAAGAAAAAATATTTGAAAAAAAGTTTTGCCGCGGGCCGAAAACAAACAATTTTTTTTTGCCTAAACAACATATTGATGTGAATTTGAAGTCTATTTATTTTTTTATTTTTTTATCTATCTTATCTGTTATTTTGGTCATAAATATTTCAAAAGTGTTGTAAATTGAAATCCTCTTATTCCTCTACGAGACCACATTGTTGCAGTTTCTGGGCTGAGCACAGTCAGAAAGCAAAAACTAAATCAGAAAATAGGACACTACATGTATTAACTTCTACTGTTTTACATACACTGGGTACCTGAAAGTACCGTAATTTTGCTAAATCTCGTTGGAGCTACAGATCAATTTCCTCTATACTTAAATGTTGGGAATTGCACAACACCAGCACAAGGTGGTTTGATAGTGCCCCAAACATTTGACCCCAAAAAAATGAAATGCAGCCACCCTTCTGATATGAGTGCTTCAGGAATCTGATTTGAAATATTGGCTTTGTTCTGTGGTTACGAACTGTCTTACCTAGCCTTCATCAGGGTCATTCTGCTACCCCAAAAAGATCACTGCCGAAAAATGATTGAATTCCTGCTGGTTGTAGATATTTGGTGTGGTTGCTCCTTGCATACATCCCCCTACTTGTGATACCTTCGTTCAAGACGTCTGTAGAAATTCTGAAGTTGTTTTGTTGTTGATTCCTTTTGCCCTCTGTGAACACCTCGTGAGTTCTCCTTGAATGATTGATTCCTTGTAATTCCGCTTCATGTACTCCTTGTTTTGTTTTGTTTCAATCAGTTTCCCTAATTGTTTGCTTGTCCTGTAGTAAGGGAGTTCTCTTTGAATGCGCGTTTTGGGATGTACATAGCAGTACTAAAAAACGTACTTGTGGGAGGCGGTGGAATTATCCCACCTGGGTCTATAGGTCTGAAAAAAAGTTTCCATTGTCGCCTAGCTACACAATTTTGGTTTCGTTTTCCCGTGAAAAATACCATTGCAACACACATACTTGTATTTGAAGATGACTAAGTCTATTCATGAAGTTTGTTCTCTTTACCATTTTATTTTTTCAGGATGGCCTGATGCACAACGGTCACTGCGCCGCGGCCAGCTACCTCTTCCAGAAGGACAAGTTCTATGATATGTCGTACGACACGGGGGACAAGTCCATCCAATGCAGTCGCAAAGTGGACGCACTGAAACTCTGGTTGATGTGGAAGGCCAAGGGTAACAAGGGGTTTGACGAGGAAGTCACTAGGAAATTTGAAAACTCCAGGTTTGTTGAAAACCCAAGCTCGATAATACAGGCAGTGGTTTCTGCCCCTCCCCCACTACCACCACCACCACCACGAAAACCATAAGTCAAGAATCATGGCCAAAATTAGTTTTGTCCTTGATGTGAAGTTATTTCTCAGCAGGGTTGTTTGATTGAAATCACTCGATTTAAACCATTGATTTAAATCATGATTTAAATCAATGAAAACAAATGTAAAAATCACAAATAAAAATCATATTTTGATTTTGTTTTATTTCTGTAAATTTTTATTGTAAAAACAGTCTGTTATTCAAACCCGACTTTCATTCACTTTAAATCGCTTTATACTTTATAAGGCCAATTTCCTGAAAAAATCTACTGGTATACTACATTTATCTTGTGTACGTTACAGTACTCTGAAGCAATGTACTACCTATGATACTACAGTTTTCATCTCTTGCCTGTTCATGTCTTCCTTTTTGGTACATAAGAAACTGCCATTATTTTTACTCTGATGCCATGTAAATGATGTCTTAACCCTAACAGTCCTGTTTCTCAGTGGTACTGGCATAGCCATTTTTATTTCAGTGGGGGATGCCTTACTTTTTAATGGGCAATATTTTCAAATCCACAAAATAAGCTTGCCTAACGTTTTGAAATTAAGCAAGTTCTTTCTCAAAGGCAAATATTTTTAATAGCCTCAAACAAATGTGTCCATACCAAAGACATATTAGCACAAAACAGGACATCATCCCCTTAACAAATTCTAAAAACCTGAACAAAAATTAATGAACACTTTCCAATTTCCGGGTAATCTAGGCAAAAATCCATTCAAATTGTGTTACAGATAAAAGGAAGTGGCAAGCGGGCAAGCAAGCAGATAATACTTCAAATTTTTTTTTTTTTAAAGGTATATGGCTCAGCTGATCAAACAGAGAGAAAACTTCAAGTTGCTGATGGAAGTGAGTAAAAAGAAGGAAAAAAGAACTGGATAATTGATCTGTATGCCCCGCCGACGAAGTCAAGGGTGGCGTGCTGTGTTCGCTGCCACCTTCCAAAGAAATCTGCGAAATATTGAATATGAACTTGTCCAGCTTGATTGTTTGAGTGTGAAACTCGGCTTTCCGCCTATTTCCACCAAGACTAGCTGCAAGGTCATTACATAAATTTGGGGTTCAAAAGTGTGACATGTTTTTTACGTGTTTGGCAGGTACTTTGCTATACATAATCACTCTTGGAGATAGAAGGCATGAAAGAATGTGTCCTGAATCGCAAAATCTTATACATGTCCGATGTAACGGGGACACCAAAATTGGACCCCAAATTTATGGAATGACCCTGTACCTAGATGTGGAACGAAAAGTTTTTTTCCCTTGTTCTGTATCTCTATGGAATTTGTTGCCTGGTGCATGTTCCCCCTTATTTTATGATATTTCCTGCTTCAAGAGGAGGCTTAATTGCAACCTCTTGTATCTTTGATTCTTGTTCTTTTTGTAGCTCCGTACCTCGAGTGGCTTTTAGCCTTGTTCGGAGCAAACTTGCAAACAAAAGTGGATTGGTCTTGGTACTCCTAGGAAGTCTACTACATTTGAGAATGATAGGTCGAAAGTCAAGATCACATTTGTGATGCGATCAAGTAAAATCAGTCTGAAGTAGGCCCTGGTCAATTTGGGGATTTTTACATATTCATTTGTAGCGTACTTCAAGATCCATATTAGTGAAAAACCCCATGTGAATACGACCTTTGGTTAAAAAGTTACAAATATTTGAACACCGGCACATTAAAAAGAAAGAAACTTAGAAAATCAAGTTTAAAGTTACAGTACTTTAATTGAGTCATTTTTAGCACATTTATAATACATGTCATATTTTTATGTGAAAGAAGAATGTTTTTCCCTTCAGTTTTTGTGAAAAAAGTCAATTTTGATTTTTCCACAACGAACATATTTTGGCCCATATCTCAAAACAAGGATTGCCGAGTTCCGGCTGATTTTTCTTGATCGCATCACATTTGTGTCTAACACAATTCACATAAAACAAACCACAGTTACAGGATTTAGACATTCAGTAGGGTGTTTGTGTTCATCAACAGACCTGACTTATTTTCTTCTGACTGTTTGAAATGTGGAATTTTCTTTTTGGAAGCTGCTTTTTAATTAACCTTCCAACCTCTTGTTTGCCTTGAATAGCCCCAGTGCACCAACGTCACATTCTGGTACATACCGCCAAGTCTTAGAAACATGGCGGACGGACCAGAGTTGCAGAAGAAACTTCACAAGGTGAGTTTAAGCGTTTCATTCCCTGATAGTATACAAATAATGAATGTTTATGAGTGCGATGGTAAGAATAATTTCATGAGGTGACAGATTGAATGTTCCATTCCACGAGGCGAGGCCGAGCGGAATGAGACATTCCATCTGTCACCGAATGAAATTATTCTTACCATTGCACGAATGTGAAACATTCATTATTTGTTTTATACAATGCCTGAATAAATCCGACAGATTGCATGCATGGATTTCTTGGTGTACAACGTGCCGTTTACCTTCTCAGTCCCGCATAAAACCTCGACAAAAAGTGGTCCAGTTCCGAATCAGTTAAAGCTTTAATTGTTGTTCCTGCGTGTCTTGCAAATTCTTCTAATCGTTTGACTGCATATTTCATTTGTCTCTTTGTGTTAGCAGCGTCAGCATCCCCTACGAGTTCCAATATTTCGTCGTCTATTAGGAAAACAAACCACGGTTCGGAAACACCGTCCGCCATTTTGTGTGAATGACAGCCTAGACTGGTTCCCGGTCCCCATATGTATATAATATACATTTGAAGTCCGAAGGACAACGGAGGGACTGGGAACCAGTCCAATGAGCTGTGTTGTGGCGGTGGGGAAGTTCTATCAAACGCGTTACCGTTTGATAGAACCATGTGATAGAACTTTTTTGGGCGGTGCGGGTTCGCGTCGTGCGATGTGACGAATAATTCAATGCACGTGATCGACGATCCACCAATCGGATGGCTGGGATTATTCAGGCATTGTATAATACTGAATAACGTGTATAAGGTTATACATTATCATGGGCAAGGTTAGGATGGTGGATGTGGTGTTACAGGCCGAGGGTGTCCTTAAGAAAGTATACCCATTTTAAAATTCATATTATTGCAAAACTACTGAATATTTCGGAAAGACAAATGTCTGTTTGAAGGGTAGAATGTCCTCTGTCCAATCATGGAGGAAGGAATGGTATGAGGTTCATTATGTCATTGCCATGGATGACTGAACAAACAAGACAGTTATGAAAGGTACTGAAATCAGCACTGTGACAAGTTGTTGACTTGATGTCAGCTATGCATTAACAGGAATGGTGGCCATGTGGAGGGCACAGCACCTTAAATTTGTCAGGTAAGTGTAACACAAAAAGAAAGGGATCAGAAAAATTGATTCATCGTTCCTTTCATCACTTTTCCAATGTGTTCAAACAGCAAAAGAATTTGTCCTTAAAAACACCTGCCTGAGCTTTGTCACTCAAGTAAACAACTTGTCAGTGTTGATTTCAGTACCTTTCATAACTGTCTTGTTTGTTCAGTCATCCATGGCAATGACATAATGAACCTTATACCATTGGACAGAGGACATTCTACCCTTTCCACAGACATTTGTCTTTTTCTGAAATATTCAGTAGTTTTGCGATAATATGAATTTAAAAATGGGTGTACTTTTTAACCCCTTGAGTACGGTTAACGTGTCGGGGTGCCGCGAGGCGGCCTGTGCAGCCAAGCAAAATGGACACAATGTGCTTGTGCAGTCAAGCGTTACATACACAATCCAACAATGGATTGAAACTGCACAAATAGCGGCAAATGGCGTCATCCGACCTGGTGCCATTTGGCGTCATCCATACGCAAGGGGTTAAAGACACCCAGTATTTCCACTTCAGTTCCTGAGGTCTCCGAAAAAGCCAAGTGGAAACAATGGCAGGATGTTGCCATTGATAAATTTCACAAACATTCAATGCAAACACGGCTTTTGATGCCCTTTGTTTGCAGTCATTTGTCTTCCGTTCTGTCGTTCAATTTCCCAACTTTGTTTCTTTTTAAAAAATTACACAGGTGGCCCCCTTAATCAAGGAACGCATGATGAAGAATGGGACCCTGATGATCGGTTACCAACCGCTGGGGAAACACGTCAACTTCATCCGCATGATCTACTGCAATCACGCGACCACCTCCAAAGACGTGGAGTGGATCATTGACGAGATTGAACGATTGGGTCACGATATTGTCATACCAGACGAGGCCTAAGATTCATATATTTTTTTTCTCGATCGGTTGGCGCACACAACAATCTCGGCAGAAAATTTAGAGAGAAGAAAAATGGAATGAAAATTTGTCGCACGTTTAGCTCCAATTGCAAAGTTTATAAAATTCTGGTGTGAAATATATATTTTTTAATGTAATTCAAGCGGTATTGAAGCTTGGAGTTTATATAAGGACACTTCATCAGGGAGAGGATGTTTTTTTTGGCCTTTTCTTCTTTTGACAGTATTCTATTAATTTTAATATTTGGAAATTTGTGATTAGAGTTTTCGTTTTTAATTTTTAATTTTTAAATCTGGTAGCTGTTCATCTCGAATGGCTAAAATGAATGATTATCCCCCATAAATTGACTTTATTAAATTGATTTACTGTAATCGGCGGGAAAAATTTGGAACCGAGAAAACCAGTTTTAAATTGTAGAAAACATTTGGATTATACCCTGGACAAACAGGATCTTTTGGCACATTCATGTCATAAGATTTAATGGTAAGTGAACTTGTGGTTAAACCATTTGTAACCTGGAAGAGTAATTTTATATTAGTTTTAAAATGTGAACACCAGTGATATTTTTTGCTGCAATTAAGTATTTAAAAATAGACTAATTTATTTTAATGCTGCAATTTAAATCATGGAGGCTACAGAAAACATTTGGATTATTCCCCGGTCAAATGTTATCTTTCTTACACGTCTGTGCCATCCGATTTAATTTTGACTGAATTTGTGGTTAAATCAATTATGATCTGCAAGAGTGATTTTTTATACTGGTTTTGAAACGGTTGATGTTCTGTGTGGCAGAGAGGACGCACGTTGTAAGTATGCAAAAAGACAGATATTTTATTCTTCTATTTGTAAGGGCAGCTTCAAGCTTGTGCAACAAGTATTAGAATTAATTTCCAGTTAAACTCAAATATATTAAATGTACCTGGTACAACTTAATAAGTCATATTTACTGGCTATGCTTTCAGGCTGGGCCCAATTCTATGGAATCCGTAATGTCGGATTCTGTGATAAATGGCCTGAAGTTTTGTGCTAACCCGGTAAGCACAGAATCCTTAGTTATGAGATGTACGCATGCACACAAGCTAAATTCCTTGCTAACCGTTTGCAGAATTTTCACCAACATTACGGATTTCATGAAATTGCGCCCTGTAGAGAACCAATTAGTTCAAGGAAAATCATGTGAAGGGAACCGTTGAGTGGAATAAATGTTTACCATAATTATACTCGACAGCAAAAGAATGCATTTTATGCAAATAGTTTGCAAAACAAATGAAAAAAAAAGCACTTTGACAGAACAGAAACATTTAAAGTAGTATACATCATTTGCAAACATAAAAAAACAAAACTACTGAATTATTACGAAATGCCGTACTAGAAAGTAAATAGTCTCAAGCATCCTGTGAAATCATGGCACCGGGTGTGCTGTCGTTTTCAAGAAAAGTGAAAATTTATATCGTTTTCCCAATGATTGTCGGCCGACAATCGTTAGAAATAGTCTAGTTCCCCGACCTGATGATTCCCCGACTTCTATAAATTGCTCCGTTTTGTCTAAAGTATAGTCAGGGAACCAGACTACTAGAACAGATTTTTTTTCTCTCTACGCAGACTATGGTTTCCAAGCATCTATGCACACATAACTTTAAACGGGTCAGTGTTTCAGTATTTGCTAGCACCCTATAAAATACTAACCCCCAAATCCATTTATTTCTGAAAATTACAGCAAAAGCAAATGATGTATACTACATTTAAGTACATCAAGGTATACTAAAAATAAGGGGGGAAAACAACCCAAATAAGTGAGAAAAAAAATTGACTAGGCAAGACCAAAGGATGGAAGGAGGAATGGGGGGAAGGGGAAGGTAGAAAAAGAAGAGAGCGTCGGAAGATAGAGGACCAATGAAGCAAGGACAATAAAACAAGTCGGCCAGGGTAAGCAGATAGTGTACTAAAACACTGTAGCCCTAAAGCCTGCCTACCCATGCTAGAAATGTCTACATAGAATCGATACACCTGATTGAAATGAACCTTATTAAAATAAGACATCAAATTTGACAACACAAAAACATTAAATGTATACATGTATCAATTTATACATGCAGCTCGATCGAGCTGCCGTACGGCCTGTTTGATTGATAATGTCAAAATGGAAAATAAACATAAAAACAAAGTAAAGTAACAAACCAGTAATAGGTATGGCCTGCATTTGCTGGATATCCTCGAGGAATGAAACAATTATGTGGATGAATGCCAATTTTTGTTTTGGTGTGTCTTTGCTGTTGAGCTTGTTATCGTGAGATGGAATAATTATGTGTATGTACTATTTTAAAGTGAGACGTCACTTATTGTGTACGATTCACATGGGATTTTCAAAACTCTGATACCTCAAAGTGCTGTGTTGGACAATTTTGTTTTTAAATGTAGCACCATGATCAGAGGCTGAAAGCATGTGTGTGTGATGATAGGTTGTGTTTAGAGAAATTCAGCCGGACTGAAGGCAAAATATATAGTAGTGTGTTTATTTGCTGCCTACCCAAGACGGGTGTCCATCTTTGCTGGCCAGTAGTAAAATTCACAGTAGTCGGGGTTCCCACGGGTCATGGAAAATCCTGGAAAAAAAAGTTGTCCTGGAAAGTCATGGAAATCAAGATCATGCAAGGGTTATTTTTGATGGGCCGCTTTTGATGTGAGGAGGCGGCCATTATTAATTAAAACTTATTTTCAAAAGCTAACAAATGGTTATTACCCAACATTAGCGGTTCATCAGTATCATGATACTAAACTACTTTTCTCTGCAAAATGGTGTTAAATGTCATGGAAATTGTCATATTTTAGTCCTGGAAAGTCCTGGAATTTCTTTTTCAGATTTCTGTGGGAACCCTGAGTAGTGTACCGTCCGTGATACCTCACATATTGAAATGAGAAGAACGTCATACTTTTAAGTTAAAAGCAAAACCTTTTTATTCTATTCCAAAAGTTTTATATTAACCAATAGTATATTGTGCTGTGTACAGAGAGTACCAAGAGTATTATTGTTCAATGAGTTTGAGCTTCTTTTTCTCAAAACAAAAGGGACCATGATTCTGACAAATACATAACGTTTATAGCTTGGACTCATAAGCATTGACCCATGACCAAAGGTTGTTAGGGTCTAGTCCGGCCGATCCACTCCCTTATGTTGCCAGGCTTTCAAGTATCCCTACTTTGACTACTTTCTCTTAATGTTACCTTGCTCCTACTTTTTTTTTTTTGGGGGGTCTAATTTTTGGTCCAACAACTCCGAAAAATGAAATCTCACTGAATATTTTTGAAAATCACACCATAAAGGGCTTGGGTGTAGGAGCATTGCAACTTTACTTCCAAGAGCTTAGTTGAGGACGGAGCACAAGTGTTGTGAGTACAGAACATGTAAAATGAGGCTTGTGATGCTGTGGACAAAAATAACTATTACCAACACTTAATTGCGATATTTCGCAAGTTGCATTTGGTTGATGCTGCATCATAAGATGATGCTGATCGTCTGCACATGCATCCAGTAACATGAATCTCTAAGAAGAAATTTGATTGGATAATTTGGATATTAGTTTTTCCATCACCGTAATTATTAAAGTTTTTATTGCATAGTATGTACCCAAATTACCCATATTGGGTAAGGAATCGTGTAACGTATTCTTTGTGTCTTAATACATGTATATGATTAACAGACGGTTATTAAATCTCTTAAAGTAACAAATCTGTCCATATGTCGTAGTACAGATGTATTCATTAGACCTTCAGATTATCTATTTGAGGGCAAATATTTCTAGTTATATTTGATGCGATCCAATTCATCTGAACTGGAAATGCCCAACTGAAACCTTAATTTCAATGAATGTGTTGAAAATTCCTTTTAATTTGCTAGGCTCTTAATCTCGATAACCTACCTTTATTGAAAAGACAAATCCCTCTTAAGCAAAATCATGATTCAATTGCAAATGCGTTATTCAAACAAAAGATAATTATATGGAGAATTATTGGGACCCTCCGAAAAAAATGTTAAGTTTTTGATAGACCGGTATGTAGAAACCAAATAACACTCGACAAATGAACACCATCATAATTTGCTTTTCATTTGAGTAATTTTTATTGTGTGCTGTCTACAATATAGATTTACAAAAAAATACCCTTCATATATTTACACAATATTTGTAATATTTTTTGGTTTGGAAAAATTGCAATTCTAACTGCCCTGAAGTTGGATAATTCACAATACAATGTGGGCAGCAAACAATTTGACGTCGTACGACGAACTCCTTTTGTCTAGCACTAGGCACAAAAGGGAGTTCGTCCAATGACGTCGATTTGTTTGCTGCCCATAGTGACGACTTTTAGACAAATGTGCTGCACTAGAGGGGACTTGATAAAAATAGCTCTCGAGTCACTTTTTGGGTATTTCATGGCAGAAATACTTTGCCGTTTGATTTTACAATACGCAATCTACATAAAAATTAAAAATGACGCAGACTTATCTCGGCAATCAACATCATCTTTAGTACATGTATATAAGGGTAGTATATCTGCATAGCACATAATAGAGAGAGACAGCATGGATCACAGTGGGAAGTCAGTTGTTTTTTCCAACAATTAGTTTGGAGGAAATGCATTGAATCAAAATATTCAATTAGACCACAGACAAGCAGCTTTAATCCACCATTTCAAAGCCCTCGTGTCCCAAACTCTAGACACACGACTCAGCTGAAATGCCTACTGGAAAGTCTTCGAGCGGTTACCATCCAATACACATCAAGCATTTCATATTTCAGTATTAAGTTCTCATAATTACTTAATTCTGGTTTCAATCTCTTTATTTTGTAGGCATGTATTCAATAAAGATCATCATTTTCACTTACCGATGAGCGCCAGGTGGTGGTTGCATCTGAAAATAGACAATTTCATAAAAAGTGCTTTCTCAGACTTTTAACCCCTTGCCACCGGTTGACATCTATGTGCGCCAATCTCTGCATTTTCAATCCATTATTGGGGTATTGTGTACGTTATGCTTGGCTGCACAAGCCTCTTGTTTTCGCTTGGCTGCATGAAACCGCCTCCATGAAATACCCGGCATGCCCGGGTTCAAGGGGTTAAGGCAAATAATTGTTACCACAGCAACAAATTGAAATGTAAAAATCGTGTCAAAGGTGCAACCAACATTTAAGGGGAAAGTGCAAAATATAGAGCCTGCGGTAATGCTGGGTTTTTAAGGGTATCTTGTGCAGGGCTGAGTTTGTCAGTATTTTCCCTGATTTCTGGATTTTTGTCGGGATTTCAGAATTTTTAAAGAATCTCTTTTGCAATCTTGAATTCCTGAGGTGTTGTCCTAAAGGTGTTTTTACCTGTAAAAGTGGATATAGACCAATAGAAATGGATAATTTAAAGGGGTGCCTTCAGGCAAATACAAACTATATGTTGATCTGGGATCCTCGTGGATTTTTCATTTTTGGCCAATCTCACCCCTGCTTGCGGTGCATGGCACTCCAACCCTATAAAACCTCAAGGGCAACCTCGAGATACCTCTTTAATTTTGCATTACCCCCGCCCCCTAATTTACTCAGCTTCAAACAATTCTGAAGCAAAATTGTAAGGTGCGGAATAAATTTGTCCCCACTCCCTTGATATCAGTCGATGTGCAAGGAATATTTTTCAAAGTATACTATTGCAGAATTAATAATTTACAGAATCATTCGCAGGATCCTGTCACATAGTTTATAAGGCCATTTCCAACCCAACCAAACAAAATGTGTCTGAAGTCGGCAGAGCAATTATGGGTCACAAGGCCCTTGAACAACAATAATGTTGATATTCATTATGATGTACAAAACCTAACCCTAGGCCAAAATGATGAGTATTCTCTTTCTGATGCAATCAAATAAAATGTAATCGAAAAGCTAAGAAATGAACAAATATGTCCCAGACTTATTTCATAAGATCCAGACAATATTGAATTTCGCTAATCTCTGAATATTTTATCTCATCATAAATTTTGTTAAACAATATCTTACAGTGAAAGAGAACTTGATAAAAAAAATAAATTTCTGCTTTAAACTTCAAAGTTTCCTTTCCTTTTTGAGAGGAATGAGATTTTGTTTGAAATGAGGTTTTAGGCCGCAAACAAATTTACTGGGTTCAAAGATGCCAACCAAAATCTAAACCAGTGAAATGGGGCACATTTTTGAGTAAAAATAAAACTCAATTCACGATTCTGGAAATACGTTTACAATAAGCTTGAATTCAACAACTCATTTTTGTTTAAATGAGTTAAGGTTACAAATATGACCACCATATCAGTACTTCCAATACAAAAGTTTGGACAACCTTGTCCTCAGGGTACATTCTCAATAGTTCTTGTTAATCACTGTACTGATATGGAAAACGATCCCATACGATGGGAGTGACAATAATGGCCACTGCTGGCTTCAGTTTTTTTTTTACAGCTGCAATGGCCAATCAGCTATCCAGTTTATACAGAGATCAGTGTTTGTACCCTCAAAATGGTAAAATGAAGAGAGTTTACATATGTTTAAATATTCTTTGATAAACTGAAATTATTTGATTGTCGAGTCTCAGAATATCAATAAAATCTGTTTCAAAAGACCTCGGAGATGTAGTCGAGTCCATCACAAGTCCCTGCAAGTCCATCACAAGCCCTCCAGTCCTAATCCCAATCACAAGCTATTCAAATGAGCTTCGACAAAGGCATTCCCTTGTCATTGTCCATCCAGTTACTTGTGACCAGCTTTATGAAAGGACTTCTGACTGGACTTGCGAAAGGACTTGTGAAAGGACTTGCAAGGACTCGACTACAGCTCTGAAAGTCCTTCCTGGCCCATGTATATAATCACACTGTGAACCCCTTGGGTGTGATTTTCATAATGTGTTTGACCGCTTAAAACTCATAGTAATTCTGGGCTCTGGATGCGATTTCGGACCCTCACTGTTAAAAATCTCTTCCGCCTAAACCTGCCCAGTTTGAATACAAAATTGCATGCAATGGCTGTTACTCTGTCATTTGGATTCCGTTCACAGCTTAGGGATGAATTGGGGACGTGTTGGCAGGACTGCAGGGTCTGTCAACTTTTGACAGCAACATTAGGGCCATGTCACACGAGGCAATTTACGCTCTCCAAGAAGAAAAAAGAAATTCACATTTCAATTTTCGCATAATTTTCTTTAGAATGTTGATACGCTGTCAAGAAAGATTTCTCTCGTGCTACTGAAGCATCCCTTTAGACGACAGGGCCGTTTGTTGTCTCTAAGTTGCTTGTATAAATTGCCTCGTGTGGCCAGTGGGCATTTACCAGTACACTCAACTGCACTGCACTGCATAGCCACCACTCACACAAGCTGTATTACAGTGGAGCCTGCCCCCAAGTTTGGGTTGACACAGATCTTACTTCTTCTTCTTGGAAGGCGTCGGCAGAGTACCCATGTACTTGCTGATGATAGACAGCATGACCTCATCCGCTCCACCACCGATGGAAATCAGCCTGTCAGACAGTGTAATCAAGGCAGTGTTGTTACACAGTGTTCTTGACTATTTGTGTTGCAATTGGCTTCCTTGGATATATACGAGGGTCGGCTGAAAAGTTTGTAGGTTGACTTTTGAAGGAGTAATGCCAGATCAATGAAGCTTAAAATGCATTTATTTCAATGCTTTTGGTAACTAATTGCATTGTTTGTTTCACAGGTAAGGTGGTTTGTAGACGACTTCGTAAAAGTTGACAAAATTTGGCATTCAAACGACATTGGCCTTCTTTGGAGGGGGTGAGGACGTGTGTTTCCACTGAATGGATTGCCTCTTTGTCTCTGGCTCAAAGTGATGGACCCAGCACTCATCCTGGGTTAGGAAACGGTCGATGAAATTAGCTGGATCTGCTCCAAAACGCTCCAAGTTAACCCTTGACATGACCAGCCTGGTGCGCTTTTGATCAGGGGTCAGAAGACGCGGCACCCACCGAGCAGAAACCTTTGACATTCCAAGTTTTGTACTCCGAATGTTCTCAACTCTCTCACGGGAGATTCCAACAGCATGCAATTAGAAAAGCGTTGAAATAAATGCATTTTAAGTTTCATTGATCTGGCATTACTCCTTCAGAGTCAACCTACGAACTTTTCAGCCAACCCGCGTAAAACGTACAGATATCCCTAAAAATGACAAATTTTTCTTAAAATGGATACTGTTTGAGGGACTCCCCTTGGGTAATCAATGTGCTATGATTCTGCTTCTCAAATCCTAAACCGTGACTCTCTGGCCTGTAGATTGGTGAAGTATTGCCGCATTTCTGCAGTTGGGCTACAAACTAATATATCCGCACTTAAATCCCTTCTCCCGTCTACAAGACTTTAGAGTTGTGGTAGGAGTTTATGCAATAGTAATAATATTACACAACTCACAATTAGAACAAAGCACTTCCGAACTAGTCCTGTTCAATATTGTATGAATATTTTCAATTTGAATTGTAGATTTACCTGAGATCTCTGTAGAGCCTGCTGACCAGCACATCAGTGGTGAAGCCCATTCCACCCCAATACTGCAAGCATGCATCGGTGACTTCTCTGGACAGACGGCCCGTCTTGAGTTTACCCATGGAGGCTAGCTTGGTCACGTCCTTGCCCTGAATGTAAAGCCCTGGGAGTGGGAGAGGGAAAAAACAAGATCTGTTCGGCTAAAGCAAAGACATGTCTCAAACAGCTCCATAAAATTCCCTGGGGCCAATTTCATAGAGATACTAAGCACAAAAAAACTTGCTTCGTAGAAACAGGTTAGCAGCCAAAACTCCATGTGATTTTCATGCTAAGTAAACATGACTGAACACCAGTCACGGCCTCTGCTTCTGTTCGATACTGTGCAATCACCTCCATTTGGCGGTTATCAGGTCAGTATGGAAGTGTAGCAATGTGTGCGTTAAGCCGTGTCCGCACTGGACTTTTTTTTGGAAGGTTTTACTGAGACGATGGTAAAATGAAAAATGGTCAAATGTGACCACTGTCCGCACTTGGACTTTCAACACGGGAAAATTTTACCGAGACCGTGGTAGAAGTAACCGAGCTGTCAATATAACGACTCATGAGGGCGCTTTCCGTGACCTTTCTACATTGACGCGATTGACCCAAATCACCCGTGCCTTTTCATTTTTCCGGCTGATGTGCACACGCAGGCCTACGTCTTTAGCACCAATCAAACTTCTGCTTTATCAATAATAATATCTGCCATGATTGTGACCAAAAGAGGAACAACGCACTGGAATTTGGAATTTTGCCACATATGCATCGCACCGCGGTGAAACAATTCAAAGCGCATGCGTGGTGTCCCTGTGTAGCATGATCTTGCGCTCGGGCCGGATGTACGCTTTCCTGAGCCGCTTTTACCGACTCGCACTGTCCGCACTGTACTTATCGTCTCGGGAAAAGTTACCTGGTCAGTTTTCCTGGGCAGCAGTTGCCCGGTAGAAGTAACCGCTGGACTCAGGAAAAGTAACTGAGAGGAAAATGTCCTGGGCTGTCCGCACTGGACTTAAAATGGGAAAAGTACCCATCGTTTTACCAAAAAAAGTTAAATTTTGTTGGTAATCCTGTTTTTAAGAAGGAAGATTTTTCATGCTAAGCAATGTTTTTGTGTTAAAGATGATGTTGATTGCTAAGAGAAGTCTGTGTCATTTTTTAATTTTTATGTAGAGTTTTTATGCATATTGTAAAATCAAAGCAAATTATTTCTGCCATGAAATAAAAAAAAGTGACTTTTGAGGGCTATTTTTATCAAGTCCCCTCTAGCGCAGCACAGCCCGCTGGTGCCATTTATCTAAGAGTCATCGCTGCGGGCAGCGACCAAATCGAACGACCTCCCCTTTTGTGCCTAGTGCTAGACACAAAAGGGGAGTTCGTCCTATGACGTCAAATTATTTGCTGCCCGCAACGACGACTTTTAGACAAATGGCACCAGCAGGCTAGAGGAGACTTTTTGGGTATTCCATGGCAGAAATAATGTTTGATTTTACAATATGCAATCTACATAAAAATGAAAAATGACACAGACTTCTCTCACTACTGAACTTCCTCTTTAAGCAATTTTTTTTTACTGGGTTACTATGTAAATCAGACTGAGACCCTGCTGTGCCCACTCACCTATGGTTCTGTACAGCAGGGATCTAAGCAACTCCACTTCAGTCATCAGCTCGGCGAGACGAAAGTGGACCACTTGGTTGTCTAGAATAGACTTGCCAAAGGCCTTCCTCTGTCTGGTGTATTCGATGGTCTCAGCGATGATGTTCTCCAGTGGCCTTAAGACTAATGGGGGAGAAGTGGGGTAGGGAAGGTGAAAAGAGCATCTGCACAACTTCCATTTAGTGAAATAAATTCACTGTCTATATGGACTCCATGCACCTCTCCGTTATCTTGCCACGGCAGTCAAAAATTTATGGAATTGTTATTTAACAGCGCCCTCTAATGGTTAATAATGTCATACTTTCACGAGTTTAATTATTGAGGATACTGTTGAAACTGTCATGAACTGAGCACAATCCAGATAGCCAGGGAGTTGCTGCAGGATGTCTGCCAACACTCCCTTATACGACCAAGTGAAGTGGGTGAGTGCGAGTTCAAACGTGCTTCTCTTTCTCTCCAAAATGTTCTTTAAAGCTAAATATTGGTAGAAGGAATTGACACGGCCATGGTGGGTTAACCCTTTTAACTGTCAAACTTTTTACTACTTTTAAGGTTTTTCAGCCTAGTACAGCTTATTTTTTTTTAGATAACCCAATAAAAGTATACATTTTTGGAAAGCACTTGTTTTCCCTCTTTCATTTGGTGCCCAAAATAATCAAAATATGAGGGGGTGGAAAGAAGGTCACGACCTACAAAGCATGAATCCAGGATTTTTGTTTCATATTTTTGATGTCTAGGCTCTTGAAGCATGTTAAAAAAACAAAACATCCAGAAAACAGCTGGAATCATTCTAAAAGGGCCCCCAAGGAACATTTATGCATAAAAGCAATCAATTTCATGGGGCTTCATCACCTCAAGAAAACACATCAAAAAAGTGTCTTGGATTTTCAAATGGAAACTACAAAAATCTTCAAGTTTTACAGATACATCAACATGCAAAAATGGCTGCAATGCTATTTATCTACATTGCAGTGGTCTTAAAGATGATCAGGGCGCCCTCTATTGACATGTTTTCTAAAGGGGGGTTGTTTTCTATGCAGGTTCTCTAATATGAATATTCATATCGGACAAATTTATCTGATTGACAGTTAAAGGGTTAGCAGTTGTTCCATCCAAGAACAACTTCCAGTTTTTCAGAGTATAGGGCCTGTGTCTTAAATACACACTCTGCACCAAGTTGGCCAAGCCGTATATACAGCATCGGCCTATAAAAGGATATCCTTCTGGCGTATTAGTATCAAAGTTTGTGATTAGCACGGAATCACTGTTGCCCACAACAGAAAATTCTACACGAACGGTAAATCAACAAATTTTGGCTTGTGTACATCCCGTAACTATTTGGATTTGGTACTTCTTGAATTTGAAACCTCTTCGAAACCTCTTGAATACGGATGGTCATAGCCGCGGTTTGAAAAAGACTACCTGGCCGGTTGTCGTCTATACGTGCATTCCTGTGCATACTCAATCCATTGTTTGCCTATTGTTTGCATTACGCTTGGCTACACAAGCCTGTATTGGCATACCAGCACCTCATTAATAACAGCTGGACAAAAAGGGGCTGATATGAGAAGTTAGCACAGAATTTCTTTGTTAGCTTGGTAAGCACAGAATTACAGGCCATAAGCACGGAATCCGGCGTTACGGATTCCAAGTAATAAGCCAGTTCGGTATCTCAAAGGTCAAAGGTTATTTGAGATAAAATTGCTGACGTAATGTCACACCATTGTTACGCAAACGCACATTCTGGTTGAATTTAACACGTGCGCGTTGTACGACCACCTTTTAAGTTCACACGCGCTCGTTAGGTCACGCGGGTTATTCGGGATAAAATGTCACTGTACACATGCGCAGTTGAAATACCGAACTGGCTTATTGGGCCCATGTGTGTTTGTTTCGTACCTCCTGCTATTGCCCACATTCTCTCCTCCTGAAACTGCAGCATCTGATAGGTGAACCCCAGCCCCTCCTGACCAATCAGATTCTTCTGGGGTACCCGGACATCTTCGAAGAACAGCTGAGCCGTGTCGGAACTCCACATGCCGATCTTGTCAATTTTCTGTGCTCTTACCACTCCTGAAAGCAAAAAAAACATTAAGCATTGAAACCGTGCGTCCACAGAACACAGTGCAGCATGTATCCTCATTTGTATATTAAATTTCATCAAAATCTGTTACCGCTTGGCCAAGATTGAGAGATCCCACCTCCTCGGCTGTAAGATGGAAAAAAACAACGGGGTTTTTAATCCCCTTTAACCCTAACAGTCCTGAATCCTCCAATTTCAATACGATTTTTCACATCACCTAGGAAGTAAGTGTTAATCCCCCTGTAAAGTTGATCCCTTTGCAAGAAAATTCACAAATCCTAATAAATGCTTATACCTCGGGATGCCTCGTGTACTGAGCCTGAAGATAAGGTATGGGAAGCCTAATTGCACATGTGCGTGTTAAGGAATTTTTGTGTCCCAACTGCCAGATGTACATGTTAACCCCATGCAGTTGAATGTTATTGATAGAATGCCAGGGAGCCAGGCTCTCACTTCAAGGGATGTGCAGCTGACCATAAACTCAAACAATAGGCCCCGCACTGACAAAAGGGGTCCTGTTCATAGCACGCTGAGCCCCGTCCCCCCTTTCGTGTGAATGAAAGCTTCGTTTGAAAACGCCCCATGTATTCATTACACTCCCATTCAAGAATAAAATAGTTGAATAATGAAAGAATTGTGTAGGAGCAGGTATGCGGCCACTCATGTCAACCGGCCCAGGTGTCTTGCCTCACACTGTGGCTGTGGCTGTCGTCTGGCTACAAGGGGTTAAGGACTAAAAGTAGCCGACCATTTTACATGAAAAAGCCTAAAGTGAGGCATCCCTGAAATTACAACTCATAAATTCCTACTTTCTCAAAGGAAAAGCAAGCAATTATCTTGATGGACAAGCTATACCTTTAGAGTCCATGGGTACACATATGAGGGACTTGTTCTGATGGACGGGCCCGCTGCCTGTGTTAGCTAGCAGGCAGATCCAATCAGCCTCAATGCCGTTGGTTATCCACATCTTTCCACCATTGATGACGTAGTCCCCGCCCTGTTTCTCCGCTCTTGTCTGTATGCCTGTTCAGAGATGCGTGGGCCAAGTCAAATTACTTTACAACTGAAGTGTGCAATATTTTTTTTCAAGAAAAACAATGACACACTGCGACCAAACCCAACAAAATAAGAAGAAAACTGGCGAAGTTGAGTCTCAGTTCTCAGAAACTAAAATTTGGTTGTTACACCCAAAATGATGGGAGCCGTGTACAAAACGAACAGTAACAGTACATGTGCGCGTAGAGGCATGGCAAGCCATGTCTTGACTGCCATTGACAGCACAGCTAAAATGGGGTGGTGTTTTAGTCGGCTGGGGTAGGCCTACACCCCATAATTATTTCTCTGCTCTCGATAAATTAATAAAACACGACAATGTATTAAAATCTTTATTTCTTATGTATTCCCGCTATTTCAGAAACATTTATAGCATTTAAATCACAGACATTATTCCACTCGAGGCCATCCATTACTTTTGAAAACTTGAGTCACGAAAAACTATTTAGATATTCGTTACATTGAATGCTTGAAATATGTGGGAAACTGAAGTATTTGGAATATTGAACACAGCCCTACCCTACAGATTCAACTTACTTGCTACATCCGAGCCAGACCCTACTTCACTGACACCCAGGCAGGCTACAACATCACCAGCAATGGTTGGGGCAAGAAACTCCCTCTTCAGCTCCTCACTACCAAACCTGTGTTAGAATGTGTTATAAGCTTTCCATTAAAGGGAAAGTCCACCCTGAGTTTATAATAACATAATGTTAAAGAACGTTTATTGCAATTGTGACTTACTTTTTATTTCATTTTGATTGGTTTTGGTAATCGTATAAACCGGAGGTTTTTCATAACGCGCCTGCCGTCATGCGAGCCGCCCTTTTGCTCTGGAATATCGGTACATCCGGGATACTGTGACGTAGTGGCTGCACTACCAAGCCGGCCGGCCGGGTACCCGGCCGGCCCCGCGGGCCTGAGCTGTGCGAGTGCAGTGAACCATTGTCCATACATGCAACACACACGAGAACGTGGCAGTGTTGTTCCTTGACGCACGTCTGTTTTCCATATTCCTGGCGAATTTTTGCCTGACTGCTAAAGCAAAACTCGGTCGTGCTGTAGTACAGCAACATCATGACGATTTGGCAAGCTTTTGGCTGCTCAAATAAACCGAATTCTCTAAAAGGTCTCAGCGCCTTCATCCAAATTCCCAATCCCCTAAACGACCGGACATTTGTAAGAAATGGCTGAACAATATAAAAACGCGACGACTTCGAACCAGATTGCTTTGAGGAAAATCAGCAGGCAGTTCTCCTGGGGTAGGCTAAGAATCTTCGAGATGATGCAGTGCCTAACATATTTTCTTTCCGACCAGATGAGACTTTGTGCTCTTCTAAAAAATATGAAAAACCACGATAAATTGCAGCACGTCAAGTCGAAGTAAACATCAGCCTTACGCATGCACGCAATAGTTGGGCGCCTTATAAAACATACGTATTCATATGCACTAAGCTGTGTCTAGGTATGATACCAGTGCATACCGCACGTAGCCAACCATGGGTTTCCATTGAGGTGCGGACACTACGTCATAATCTCCCGGATGTCGCGGGAACTTCGAACAGTATGGATGTCGCGGGAACTTCGAACAGTATGGACGCGCCCTTTGTACTGCTGAATGGCAAGAAATCGTAAATATAAAGGGCGCGTGTGTCGTTCTCCATAACAAAGAAAATCCAACTCTCGGTGCAGTCTGTATGTTAGTGTATGTTCTTTTAGACTAGATAAAATATTATAGAGCCTGGAATTCTCCTTTAATACCTTGGATGCATTGCCCTGGTCATGCATCACTGACTTCTATCATCTTGAAAATGGTATGTACAAACTTACTTGAGACAGTTTGGTGTAAAACATTATGAGCTCATCCAGACAAAAGACGATCGAGTCGGATCAAGATGTGAAGAAAACACGATTGAACTTACACAACTTAACACAACCACTTTAACCCTAACCCCTTGGGTAACTTTACTAGAAAGTATCCTGAATCCGCCAAAATCCACCTATTTTGTCATGCACAAAAAGTTGGTTTTTGGTGACTGCTCAATATGGAGGTATCCTGAATCCATCAAAATCCTGCAGTACCGCTAGGCTTACAATCCTCAATCCATCAAAATCCCCCAGGTTTCAATATGGAGGTATCCTGAATCTGCCGAAATCCTCCAAAACAGGGAAAGGATTTTGATGGATTTAGGTAGGTTAGGGTTAATTCACAACCCAACCTAAACAATCATGATGCCCAGGCCAAGCTAACAATTGGTAATTGATTTCACAAGCTGTCCTGAGAGTATTTTTACATAACATTTTCACGACAATGGAAGTCAGTGATGCATGACCAGAGAAATGCATCCAAGATATCAATGGCAAGCTGATTAACCCTAGTTTATGATGGAAACCAGAATAATGGTCATTGTGTTCATAGGTTGGTCATAGTTTCCCTTTGTTTGTAGGTTACCCTTTTTGGGGGAGATTTTTTTGTATTAAAAACCCTAACCCACCTCAATCCTCCAAAAAATCCTCCTTGCAGTTTTGCAGGATTTTGGAGGATTGAGGATGAACTGATTCCAATAAAAAGGGGATTTTGGAGGATTGAGCATGAATGGTGTTTCAAGCGAGGAGGATTTTGGAGAATTGAGGATGAATGGTGTTTCAAGCGAGGAGGATTTTGGAGAATTGAGGATGAATGGTATTTCAAGAAGAAGAGGGTTTTGGAGGATTGAGGATGAATGGTGTTTCAAGCGGATGAGTTTGGAGGATTGAGGATGAATGGTGTTTAAAGTGCAGGAGGATTTTGGAGGATGAATGCATTTTTTTGGGCAGGGCAATCAGAGGATTTTGTAGAATTGAGGATGGTTCCAAGCAAAAAGGGTGTAGGGGTTAGGGTTATGGTTCTGCAAACGTAAAGTGTATTTTACCTAGCCAAAGCCGGGGTGGCCATATCTGACTGGACACCAATAGCCATTGGGATGCCACCACAGTTAATGTTTCCGAGCTCTTCGGCCATAGCTATGCTGTAGCTGAAATCAAGACCCATTCCACCATACTCTGCAAAATGAAAAACACCATTTCATAATAAACACAACAAAATTGTTGACAATATTCAAAGGACACAAGTGGTGATCCAGACAAAAATAGTAAGTTTGAACAAAGAACAACACAACTTAAAATCATTTTGAATTTTTTTTTAACCCTAACTCTTACATAATAAAAGAATAATCCACTTCTGTGGAAACTTGTATTACTATACCTCATACATATTCATGAGCAAGAGCTGAATTCTAACTGGTCAGTTCATTATCACGTGCCAGTGGATGTTTTTGCTATTACCCATGCGTACACGGGGATGTCACACGCGGCGCAAAAGCACATTGGCTGGATTGATACTTGAAGCTTTGTGCAGAGCGTACGCGTTCGAACGGTGTGGTGCAAGGAGCATTAATACATACCATGGGATGGCTAATGAACCGATACTGGTCTCAATGAAATAATCAAATTTTAGACTACAAAAAAGACAACTGAATATGTATGAGGTATAGTTAAACAGGCTCTAGGAAAGCTCTGAGCACACAGTGCTTCATACACTACATCAAGAAAGAGCAAAAACGTCTCTTCTGATTTACATCATCCCTGATGCAAATTCCATCTTATCTCTGATTACGCGGTACCCGTTGCTACATTGGATTCCAATCGGCCAGCTGACCCCAGGACTAGTAAGCAGGAGGTCGTGGGTTCGAGTCCCACACGAGTAAGCCTGTGAATTTCATACACTACGTCAGGAAAGGGCAAAAATGTCTCTTCTAAATATAACATGGTTTATTTCGGATGGACAGTCAATATTAGCTCCCCTCTGTATGGAAGCTAATAAATTAGTTCCCTCAGCTTGTTTGTCAACTTCCAATGCTGCGTGGAGCTCATATTGACTGTCCACCCTCAAACCATGTTATCTTTGTACTCTTGTGACGTCACTCTATTCAGAAAAGTGTCAATTCTTTTTCAAGAATGTAGAGTTAACTTAATTCATTTAATTCATCTCATACCTCAAAGCATTAGTAAGAATGGACACTTTTTGTTCCCTTGAAATCTTGACAATGGGTGTGAAAGGGATGTAGTTTAAGTCGGAGAAACGACTCAAAGGGTGGACATTCTTCGTTGTTACTCCTTAACATACTACATATATGTCCCTGCTAAGGTCCCATTTTTCATTCAGTATCTCTCGGACTGTGGGTTGGTACCTGTGGGTTTGTTGAGTCCCAAAAATCCAGCATCTCCCAGTTTCTTGAAGACTTGGTGAATGGGAAACTGCTTTTCTTTCTCCCACTGGTCCACATAGGGGTTAATCTCCTTCTCAATCAGCTACAAGAAAGTCAATCAAAAATTTTATTGACAGCTGTATGTAAATCGGAAAATTCCCATCTGCCAAAGAACTTATTTTGCGTGGAAATTTCCTCGCATTATGTCTTGTTGAGACAGTAGTTGTGCCATCTGTTTACAACTGACCAATCACTTTAGAACAGTGTGAATCTTGCGGCTTGTGAAATATTGTCCCATCGCATGAGTCATAAGGCGAAAAAAAAACAAAACATGTTTCGCGTCCCCGCCCGCTTCCTTTTTGGAGGCCGCCTGGATTTGTTTTTTATTTTTACCACAGAAAAAATATGTATAAAAACACAAAAATGTCAATCAGTCAATCGGAAAATAAATACCGTAATTTTCGGAATATAGGCCGCGGCTTATACGTTGATTCTCATGCTTAAAAATGTCCCTGCGGCTTATACTCTGGGCGGCTTATACAGCAACATTTGAAGAATAAAATCAGTCACAGAAGCCGTGCCTCAGCGTGTTGGAAATAAAGGAAACCAGTCCAGAGGGACCGAATTGACTTGCAAATGTACCGTAAGTACCGTTCACACCTCACAAATCGTGTGGTGCGTCTGTTCGTTTTTGTCTGTTTTATCGTTGTGTAATCCATGTTGTTTGTTATTTCACTGGTTAACGTAGGGTCCGGCTATCAGAATTTTCAATAATCGATACATCAGAGTTCCAACATCGATTATATTCGATGTCAAAATGTCAAAATTCTGGGACTAAACGAAGCACTAGTCAACTATTATTAGTATTAAGGATCGTGATAAACACATACCTCCACCGCTTTGAGGCTTAATCTACCGCATCTTATACGTACACAACTTCCATTTCCAGCGTCCTCTAAAGTAAACAAAATATTGTTGCAATAAGTTTTGTCGCCACATCTTTGCGGAAAAGTCACGTACTTCCGGGGCGCGGGTACCAGTATTGTCCGTAGTAACAAAATCGCGCGCGGGCACCATGCGACGTTCATTTTCACATTAGGAGAATATTTACCGAAATATTACAATCCATTACAATCCGCTGAAATCTTTCAGTAAAATATATTCATCTTTCTGCATATATATTTATTATTTGTCAATTGTCATTCTGGCGATTTAATTTCGTCTTCGTATGTTCCCTGAAGTGGAGAAAAATCCAGACAAAAATCATCTTTCGTTTACAGCAAAACGAATTATTTTCTTCAGATCTAATGAGCGTGCCTAGTTTTGGATTGCACCAAATATGCTACGAGGGATGTTGTTGAATTTCCGAAAACATTGTCAAGTGGAGTAAATGATAATGTGGAGTAAATGATAATGTGGGAAATAAAAATCATATTTGTGTTTGAAAAAGAAGTTACTTGCTTCCAGGCGTATTTGCTTGATATCAAATTTAAAGAAAAATTACTTTAATACTGAAATCTTAAGCCGAAACCAATACACATCCCTTTGCATGAATTAGCAAGGCCCCCAAATTTATGAATGGTTGCCAGCACGTACATGTAAGCGTGCAACAAAATCTACTTTGGCCAATCAAAACAACGACTAGCGACACGTGTTCATACATGATGCATAATGCATAAGGGAATTTGCTTCGCGATGCCGGTGAAAATAGACATGCTCGGCGGATCGGAGTACAGACTCTGTATTATCGCGGTACTGGAAGTGGTTTTTACAATGATCTCAACTTTTTATTCATAGTTAATGTTTGACCAAAACATCCCTGAATAAAGTACGATATTTTCCCTGTCAAGTTCAAGTTGATTAAAGACGATTAGGCCTGCAGGATATTTCTTAACACCCTGTCCCCCCCGGAGGGCGACAAAATTCACTGAGACAAGTCTACTGATTGACGATTGGGGGCGCCATTCACTGTACATGGTGCGTCGTCGTTACGCGTTTTATTTTTTTTTACCGCACTGTCATTTTGCTCCCGTAAGTTTTTACGATTTCGCGGTGGAAATATCGTCCTTCGGCGTCATTTTGCATTTGTACATGTAGCTGTAGAATGTGAACCAGACAATAGAACTTCCATTGACAGACCACCATTGAAGATTTATGTTAAAATAAAGACGGTACATTTTAGCAGACACGGTGAGGCAAAAAAGTTTTGGAAAACGTGAATTTATTAAAAATCATTAAAACTCAATAAAAGTCCCGACACAACATTTTATAATCGTTATTTTTATACAACTTAGCAGGAAGTCCTTAATGCCTGATGAACTGGATGAACAATCGCCATACGGTTGGCAACGCAAAAAAAGGAATAATTTCCGATGCCGCGATAATAAGAGTTGCCGCGATAATTAATAGGGAGTCCGACTAGCGCTTCAGCATGCAACATGATGACTTGTGGTTGGACGTCGTCAGCGCCGCGGTGCGGCTTATACACCGGTGCGGCTAATACGCCAACTTTAAATCTTAATTTACAGATTTTTGCGTGCTGCGGCTTATACTCCGCGCGGCCTATATTCCGAAAATTACGGTACTTGTGAGTTGGAGTTTTTAAATTTTTTTTTGCTGATATGGTGCAACAATCATACTAAAAAACACTTTAAATATGTTCAGTTCTCTTGTCCAACATGTCTCTTTCATTTTTAATGCGTCTTTGAACAGGGAAACACCAACGGTTGCCAGAATTTTTTGTAAATGACGGCCATCTTTAAAAAAAAAAGAAAAAAAATTAAAAGCCCCTCTTCCTCCTTTTTTTTGAAAACCCGGACGTGAAACATGTTTTTTGTTCTTTTACTCGGCCTAATTTAACGCACAAAATGCAATGCTGACTGAAATAAATGGCCCGAAAGATTTTACTTTGATACCACCCACCAAAATGGGTAAACAATTCCGACAAATCTGACAAAATACCCATCCAATTCCTGTTTAGAATTGTATAAACACGACACAACCTATACATTTGATTTGAGACTTTTGTTGGGAAGTTTTTGTGCAAAAACAATTGTATAGAGGAAGAAAGTTTGTGTTTACTGTGTTAGATGTTCTTGGCACAGTGTACGGTCACTCAAAGTTTTCACATACAAGTTAACTTCTACCTCACTTTTCACGGATCTGCTGACATAAATCTTGAAATAACTGGTTGTTCCACATGTTCCTGACTGATTTTGGTGGGGGTATTAAAGTTAAATCTTTTCAAACAAACACAAATTAGGACTACCACACAAATTCCAGTCTTGTCCAGCAGTAGTCCGAGTAACTTGGACCCTTTATCGCCCTTTTTAACATTTGGACATGATCTGGCGATAGTAGGGTCCAAGTACGCGTACGACGATTTTCTATTCATTAATTAAATACGTCTAAAATCCCAACACAAACATCAGAATTCAACCTTACAACGGCCACCAAAATACTAGATACGCCACCATCTGAACAAGTTGAGTTCCATGATCAGGAAGGTACCAAGGTTTACTTACCATCCAAATAAAAAGTGAAATTTACCGTTTAATTCCCAGAGACCCCCGCAGAACATGTCTTTTCGCTGTCTTGGAGTTCAAATAGTGACCCCTCGACCTTGCATGACATCACCCTGATGCGCAGCGCCCGCATGCACCACGCGACAACCTGTTTATGCCAGCGACTGTTTCGTGAGTGGTACAACGGTCACGTTGATCCGATTGGAGGCTGCACGCGCGCGGGACTCGTTCTGTTTTGTATTGTTCTGTTGCGTTTTATTATTGGGGGCGGGTGTAATTTTGTTAAGGAAGATCAAAAAAATGTTTATCTTAATTTAATTACAAGTATCTGGTGTATCTGCCTATCTGCCTGAGATTTAACATGAAATTAGAGCACATCTAATTTTCCTTTTTGTTGGGGGGGGGGGGGGGGATTGTTTACAATTTCTATTTATTGATTGATTTTTGTTGGGGGGGGGGGGGGTGAAATAATGAAACCATGAAGGAATTACAACCTGAGGGAATGCATAAGTCAACGAACAATTGATGGACTGAAAGGAAAATATGCATTATACATGGATTACATTTAAATCAAGCATTAAGAAAGGATCCCACAAAACAATAACAAAAGAACAACAACATCAACAACAAAACAAAAGAAATCAAAACACAAAACCGAGTTCATGGAGGAAGTTCCCAGCCCAGCCCCCCCCCCCCCCCCCCCATGACGCGCGTGCAACCTCGAATCAATATATTTACACACGAACACGTAACGCGACCGTTGTACCACTCACGAAACAGTCGCCGGCATAAACAGGTTGTCGCGCGGTGCATGCGGGCGCTGCGCATTAGGGTGACGTCATGCAAGGTCGAGGGGTCACTATTTGAACTCCAAGACAGCGAAAAGACATGTTCTGCGGGGTTCTCTGGGAATTAAACGGTAAAATTTCACTTTTTATTTGGATGGTAAGTAAACTTTGGTTCCTTCATCTGATCATGGAACTCCACTTGTTCAGATGGTGGCGTATCTAGTATTTTGGTGGCCGTTGTAAGGGTGAATTCTGATGTTTTTGTTGGGATTTTAGATATATTTAATTAATAAATAGAAAATCGTCGTAAGCGTACTTGGACCCTACTATCGCCAGATCATGTCCAAATGTAGCTTGAAAATTCCAGCTCTAGGCTCAAGATTCGCCATTAGAGCTGGAAGGAATCCTATAGGGTAGGTCAGGGTCGTAAGATCTTGCCGATATCTTCCGTTTCCCTGAATATATCAACTAAACACTCACCTTGAACTGTAGAGCAGTCATTCATGCAGCTTTTGATCCCCTCAAAATAAGAATATGATCAAGTTAAACCCGAAAAAAAAATGAATTTTTCGTGCAAATCGGTGCATGCACAAACCAGCTGTGTACAAAGTAATGGAGCGGATTTTTGAACATGAACGATGTTTTCCCGATCGATTATCGGCCAGCGGCACTACGCGCGCCTCGGGGCTCGATATCCAACGGCTGTTTGCTGAAATACTGACAGCGATCAGCAAACAGCCGTTGGATATCGAGCCCCGAGTATGGAGGACCAAAAATCTGCTAGAACAAAAACAGAATTAAGGTTGAAATGAAGTCCTCTTTCTGAATTTTCATTTTTCTGTTATCAAAAATTTTGATTTTTTGTTTTCTTGTACACAGGCGGTCGAAAAGTGTACAAACCAAATTTCCGAATTTCTACTAGCAGAAAATCGGAAAGAGCGTTTACGACCAAACCAAATTTCCGAATTTCTACTAGCAGAAATTTGGAAAGAGCGTTTACGACCAAACCAAATTTCCGAATTTCTACTGGCAGAAAAATGGCATGAACTTTTGATACCAAACAAAATTGGAATCATTGGAATGTGTTTCCGTGTTCCGGAACTCCTGTACGGGAAGTAGGCTGTAGAATGGATCATAACTTAACGTATAGCTGCTGCTGTCTGAGCTGTTAAAGCAAAGTAATTAAGCCTCACGATGCGGTAGGTCACCTAATGGTCAGTAGGGGTCATTTTCTTTTCCAATTTTGTTTGGTATCAAAAGTTCATGCCATTTTTCTGCCAGTAGAAATTCAGAAATTTGGTTTGGTCGTAAACGCTCTTTCCAAATTTCTGCTAGTAGAAATTCGGAAATTTGGTTTGGTCGTAAACGCTCTTTCCGATTTTCTGCTAGTAGAAATTCGGAAATTTGGTTTGGTCGTAAACGCTCTTTTCCGATTTTCTGCTAGTAGAAATTCGGAAATTTGGTTTGTACACTTTTCGACCGCCTGTGTACAAGAAAACAAAAAATCAAAATTTTTGATAACAGAAAAATGAAAATTCAGAAAGAGGACTTCATTTCAACCTTAATTCTGTTTTTGTTCTAGCAGATTTTTGAGAAAATGGGTTGTCCACTTTTGGTCCTCCATACCCGAGGCGCGCGTAGTGCCGCTGGCCGATAATCGATCGGAAAACATCGTTCATGTTCAAAAATCCGCTCCATTACTTTGTACACAGCTGGTTTGTGCATGCACCGATTTGCACGAAAAATTCATTTTTTTTTCGGGTTTAACTTGATCATATTCTCATTTTGAGGGGATCAAAAGCTGCATGAATGACTGCTCTACAGTTCAAGGTGAGTGTTTAGTTGATATATTCAGGGAAACGGAAGATATCGGCAAGATCTTAAATGACCCTGACCTACCCTATAGGATTCCTTCCAGCTCTATGGCGAATCTTGAGCCTAGAGCTGGAATTTTCAAGCTAGTCCAAATGTTAAAAAAGGCGATAAAGAGTCCAAGTTACTCAGACTAGTCCAGCAGTTAGTATTTGTCTGCAGTGATTTTTCAGTTCCTGATCAGTTTAAGTTTTTGTTGTTGTTGTTGGGTATTGAAGTAAAATCTTTCAGTTGATACTGCATGTCAAAATTAAAAATAATGGTAATCCTTACCTTTAATGACCCCGTTCCATATATTAAGAGAGCGAAGTTTATGTTTCGGAATTACCTCAATATTTTGCGATGATACAGGCAGGAAAAGTCACTCTGTGTGCTTGGAATCATCTAAATAGTTCGCTAAGATATCATGTTGAATATGAGCAAGCTTAATTTTGTGGAAAGAGGGCAGGGTTTTGATTTATGAGGGAAATTAAACAATGAATCCATTCGGATGTAGTTTGGGAAAAAATAATTCGTCCCCCGGCTAGCTGGGCACGCACCTTGTTCAGAGACCTTCTTAATTCCACATGCTGTTCATTGAAGATGGACTCGTGGCTAAGGTCATCAGACTTGTCTCCTAATGCCTCTGACTTGGACGATGATTGTCGAACTCTTCCTTGCAGAGATCGGGCGTCCAACCTCAAAAACCTGGCACATCGGGAAGCGTTTCTAAGAACTCCAGTCGCCATCACGATATTATTAAATGGCCATATAAATCGGCACCTGTTACCCGCGCGAGCCCCAACTGCCTACCTAGCCTTTACATACGACGAATGCTAAGCGGCCGCTGACAGAAACAGTGACACAAGTACAAAGGCTAGAGGTAGTTGGGTTCTTTAACGCAACAAAATGTGTAGCGCCACCAACTGGTAAACATTGACCAGCTAGCTATAGACTCGACTCGATAAATTTACGATCGCGAGTGAGTAAAGTCCTGACACTTGACAGGTCGGCAATTTGCTGCAAAATATGCAGAAAACAACCAAAAATGTCTTCAGGTTTCCATGCTTTTTGAGATGAAACAGCTCACATCTCCACCAATACATAACTGGAGTTGATTCTTTCAACGAAAGTGGTAAGAACTGTTCGCTCTTTAGAGGAAGAGTCGCCAAGATTTCGACCACAGGCTCATCATCCAGCTCGCCGGAGCTGCGGAAGCTCTTTTGCTCTTTGAGCCGTATCCTTGGTAACGCCTTGTGGTTTGTGCACATAGTGCACAAGGCTAATGTGGGCAGGCCTATTTACAGAAGGGAGGAATTGACTGTGGAAGTGACATGGCCGAGCCGAGCGAGAGAATTCACAAGGCTTTTATAGCTGTCAACTGTGCGTATGTGGTAAGATGATTTTTTTTTCTTTTCATTACAAAATACAATGTGTCTTTCTAAATTCTAATTTTTTATAATAAAACTTGTAGGGCCATGGAGGGCCTAAGACTTAATTTCATAAAATTTCTGTAATCAGTATAATGCATGATATATTATATAGCTAGGCCTAGTAATACTACTAGTACTAATACTTAGACAAGGTAATTATCTGCATTATTGTTAGTATCGTTATATTTCCATTGATTGGTGTCTTGTTGAATTGGTATATCGATATTCTGTGTTTATATAGGGCCTAGTGTACTTATAAGGACACCTCTGAAATGTTTCAACTGCACTGACCCTTTAGTATGAGGGCCTATTGCTAGAAAGTGAACATTTTTTTCCAAAATAGTATTATAAATCATAAAAACTAGAGAGTAATGAATTTAATTGAAATTAAAGAAATAAAACTGTATCTGTTTGTCCAAGAGTCTAGTATACCTCGGCATAAGTATTATAACCAATTACAAGCGAGGATTGCATGAATAATGTTGATGGATCCACCTTAATTACTGTTATGTATTAATACTTGTATTAAACCTGATCAATCAGACAGTTTCACCACAGGTGTGGGTTAATATCAGAAGTGAGTTGAAAGGATGTCAAAGAGAAATTAAATACAAAACATTAGTCAGATCCTATGTATCTCCAATATGATTCGGCAGCATGGCACCTTGGTTCAATGAAAAATAAGGAACAATTAGAGAAAGTCCAGAGACGGGCAGCAAGGTTCGTCACAAGTAATTATAGGAAAAGGGAAAGTGTCACAGGCATGATCAAGCAGCTCAGATGGTACTCCATTGAGGAAATGAGACAACACACTCGCCTCATCACATTGTACAAGATTCTCAAGAACGAGTTGGCTATTAACAAGGATGAATATTGCAAACCTAAACCACCAAGAGCTAGACGGGGCCACAACAAACAATTAATGTTACATAACCCAGTTAATACCAAAATCATGCAACAGTCCTTCTTTCCCGAATCAATCGATATGTGGAACACATTATCTCATCCAATCATTTATGCAACATCTACAACCAAATTCCAATCATTAATCAGCGGGGTAAATCAGTCTTATTATTGTCATTGGATTGCAATTATTTCTTTCTTTTTTCTTAAAAGTTAATTATTTAATTCACTGAGTTTGCTCTAATTCACACTTAGTTGATTATTTGCTTTCATGTCGAGTTTTCATTCCTTTACTTTCTTGTGGTTTATTTGTTTAATTTAATTACATTTTAAACAAAATCTATTCCTCATTTTCCCATGTTTTCTTTGCAATATCAATTTTGTTTGTGTCAGGGTGACAAGCTGCTTTTCTTTTGAGGCATGTTACAGTCGCATTATCAATTTTATTTCTTTTTTCTTTTTTTTAAGGCAAGTGCTTGAAGGAAAAGATGGATAGATAAACTTGGCAAAACAACTCTTCTTTTTCGTAATAAGAAATTAAGAATGCAATACATGTAGTATGAACTCGAGTTTAAAAGAAAATGAAGACAATCACAATACCAGGTAGTGAATTGTCTCAAATGGTAGAATCACTTTAATGCAACTTGTGAAATATCCGTTCACACAATTTGATGTAGACAGCCTACTTGAAAAACTGTAACAAGCCCAAAACTACAGCAAAGATTTTAGTAGGAGTTGCCTCAGGGGTGTGGCTATGTATTATGTCATTGTGCGAAAGGCAGTGGTGGCAGCAGACATACCGGTCCCTTTCCATTGTTCTCACCAGCGTGCACATGCTCAGAACTACGCGCCCATGCACAGAACTACGCGCGCATGCTCAGAACTACGTGCAACATGCTCAGAACTAGCAAAACGTACTTGCATGTCTACTGCATGCCACCAGCGTCTCAAAAGTCTCCAATGAGCGCAAGTGCTCCACAGTGAGAACAATAACAATTTGAAGGTTATGGTTTAACATAAAATGGTGATGAATTTTTGCCTTTCAAATGATCAAGAAAGCCTGCAAGTTTAGCTTAAAATCCAGTGAGAGTTTGCAAAGTTCTGTACCTCTATAGGAGCTACATTACAATGTACGTGTGTATCCTAGTTACCTGTGTGGCACTAAATCTGACGGGCTGAGCTGGTAGACAGCACTAATGCGGTTTGTGACAGAAAAGGAGGCAGATTTCAATAAGCCAGTTCGGTATCTCAAAGGTCAAAGGTTATTTGGGATACAATTGCTGACGTAATGTCACGCCATGTTACGCGAACACCCATTCTGACTAAATTTAACACGTGCGCATTGTGCGACCACCTTTTGCATTCACACGCACGCGTTAGGTCACGAGGGTCATTCGGGATAAAATGTCATTGTGCACATGTGCAGTTGAAATACCGAACTGGCTTATTGTCAACTTTTTAATGGAAGTCACCTAACACAAGGCTGAAAGTTACTCTCAGTAAAGCCCTACAACAGAGGTGGTGGGGTTGGCCACATTTTAGGTTGCCAGCCCTACCACTCTTACGGTTTTCCTGGGTCCAGATCTAAGTAGAGGATAAATCTTCAATATATACCAAAGAAATTATCCCAATTTTCAGACCTATCCCAATTTTCAGACCTATCCCAATTTTCAGACCTATCCCAATTTTCAGACCTATCCCAATTTTCAGACCTATCCCAATTTTCAGACCTATCCCGGGTGGGGTACGTTGGTGAAACCAATCCACCTCCCCCCATGTTGAAAATGTTGCAAATTGACAAAATTGAATTCCGATCAGTCTGCAGTATCCGTATCATTCATATTGTCAAATGATAAAAGCAAACTAAGGAGTCCAAGGCTAGACTAGTCGGCGTTTGGAACCAAGACTGTCCACATCAAAACAGTGATAAAAAGTGATTGTGAGGTCCCAAGAATTGCAAGCACAGTCGTGAACATCTCATTTGGTGGCTTACTGTTCTGTAACTTGAGAGCTGTATGCCCTAAGTGAGTGAATTATTCATTATGTTCTTGGAGAGCAGAATCATTTGCTTCTTTGTGGTTTGATTTTTGTATTTTATCTCTTGCTTGGAAAGCGATTAGCATTCACACCGTGACGAACCCATTTTATGTGATTTTCTATTCAAATAGATAGGGGGATTAAACAGATTGTGATTTTAACAGTGAGGGTCCAAAATCACATCCTGAGCCCCAAATCACAATGATGTTCAAGCTATCAAATCCAGACATCGCAATGTTCTCTTTCTCAAGATGGGTCAATAGTTCACAGGCTTCAGGTGTGATTTTGAATAGAGTAGGATGTGATTTTGGACACCCATCGTCAAAATTACATCATCCTAATCCCTCTGTCCACTTTGAATAGAAAATATCACATCCAAGGAGTTCACAGTGGGGCCTGTTTGTTTCACACGAATCCGGATCGCGAACTGTGATCCAGCCGCTGGTTCGCTCGATCCACTAGGCGGAGTCTGGTGTGTGCACCAATGCACGGATCACTGACAAACAGGCCCACAGTCATGCCCACAAACCTAATTTGTTTCATTTTTTTCTTCTCTGGGGCAACAAAGTTTAAATGGTATTTAAGCCCTTGTGTAAACTATCCGTGATACAAACAAGTTTGTAACAACCCCAAAAAATGGCTAAATGTAGTGACCGTTAATGATTTCCATGGGTACTGCACAATCTTGATTTTATCCACAAGCTCTCTTGCCTCCTAGGCGGTTTTGGCAGCTCAGTATTCTGCGCATAATGGAGTGATATTGATTGACCCAGACACCTGTGTGATTTACAGCAGGTTCTGGGGGATACTCACCGAGATTGCTCCGTTGCTAGTAAGACTTCGCATTACCCATACGTATTGAGAAATGTGGGGTGTCTGTACTCTGTAGGTATTTGACATTTACTAAACCACATTCACTGATGATTTGCTGTGCATGGTTCTTGTAAGTGTGGATCGAAGATTATGTTTTTGGCAGATAATTACATTGATGACCAGAAGATGGAATGTTTGCGTCGGGGGATGATGTAAATTACATGTAGAACAGAGATGTTTTCTCTTTTGCCCTGTCCCGACGTAATATATGAAGCACTGTATACTCAGTGCTTTCCCAGAGCCTGTGTAAAAAGGAATTCACAGGCTTACCCACAACTTCCTGCTTACTAGTGCAGACGTCTTAACTACTCTTAACCACTCGGTGGCCAAGACGTCTGCTTCATATATTACGTCGGGACAGGGCAAAAGAGAAAACATCTCTGTTCTAATTTACATTGATGACGTTGAAGGTGATGTTATGTGACAATGATCTATAATAGGTCTCGCCTAACTTACACAAATCCTATTGGCTGGCTCTAAATCTTGTTGCCTGAATTGGATTTTTAGTTGCCCAAATTAGATTTTCAGTTGCCTGACTAGAAAATGAGCACAAATAAGTACGTTGTAAATACTCTCATTACCATGCTTGAATCCTGAAAAAAATGTGAACAATTCAAAAACATTGTCGATTGGCAGAAGACATTTCCACTTTCCTTTGCATTTTTAGAGATTTCTATTTTTAAAGAGGTGGCCTAAAAAAATGAAGCAGGCAGGGGTGCTAAACATGTTTTTTTTTCTTCATTTGGTGATGATGTGTCGCAGTGTGAAGGATTATGGTCATGATGATGACTGATGATAGTCAACAAGTTTCCATTAATACTGGAAAATTAAGTACATCAGATTCTACTTGTGAAATTTAATGTCGCTGAGGAAGCAAATCATCTTACTATAATTCCAGGAATCTCTGTCTGTCAGTATGTGTGTCTGTGTGTAATTTGATTATCTCCAGAACCGGGCACTGTATGAAGTTGAAAATCATCAGGTGTTCTACTCGGGACCCAAACATGTGCAGTGTCAATTTTAAAGTGGTTTGGATGAGCGGTTCTCACAAAAACTGAAAAAAACCAGCAAACCGGAGGCCTAAATCTGCAAACGTGGCAGCGTAGACCGCCATGCACTATGGCACATTTTCAACGGGCACTGCACCACGGGTATAGACCACCACACATGCAATGGGGCCTGATTAAATATGCAAATAAATTAGACGCATGCGCATCAGTGTTACCAAAAAGCTCTTCCCAAGAATCTCACTTCCAAAACTGTGGTCCGCGTCTGGCATGGAAACATACACCCGTGGAATTTTTTAACCAAATTTGTCCATTTCGAACAGGCACATTTCGAATGGGCATGCACTATGGTACACAAAATGCAAATGATTTCCAAGAAAATAATATCTGCACAAATATGTTTGTAAATGGCAAAATTGATTTAGAAAAGTTTTTCCTAAAAAAATATTTAGTTACCAAAATGGAACATGGATATTTTTAATTGGGAAAACAATGGCAATTAGGGCTGTCCCGAATATACCGAATATTCGATATTCGATCGTCAAGCGAATATTCGAATACCATTTTTCCAGTTTGAATATTCGAAAAGATATATGCACGTACAGATATGACTCTGATGCTATTTTAATAGAAAAGTTACGTAACTTTTTGTGGACAGAGGTTTATTGTTGCCGTCCGTAAAACCCTTGATACAACAGGGGCATGCCAAAAAATGCCGTTTGAACGGTCCATAATATCAAATGCCATACGTAAAACACCGGCATGCTTTTACATGCAATTTTTTTTACCGGTGCGGCATGCACAGAAAAACTTGATCGGCGAGTATCGAATTTTCGAATATTCGGTCAAACCCAGTTTTGAATATATTCGAATACTAAATTATTCGAAAATTAACAGCCCTAATGGCAATGAAGACAATATTACCATTTTAAAGATCTTTTATGCATTGATCAGTTGACCTTAGCTAAAATACATTGTGCTTGTATTCCTTGCAAGCCTGTCATGGGGCCCCTTACCACAAATTCTTACACTTGTAGCCCCAGCAAATCAAATGCATGAAGTGCAATAAATGATTGAAAATCCCAGCTGAAATCTCACCATCTCTTGCAAAGTGCTGGGGCAAGCGTGACGGAATTACTAATCTTGCGCTGCTGATGCATGATCTTATCAACATGGATGCTTATTAATTTCAAGGTGCTGGCCGTGTCCAGTTCTAGCGCAAATCACCCGAGTAACCCTGCACTTTCATGAGCGGTTTTCACTTTAAGATGAAGAGCTTCGATTAATCTCCAAGCTGGCTACCGCATGTCTAAACATGTAGGTACTAGTACGTCTCCAAGGATGGAGTCCTGTTGGAACTTGAAAGAGCCTGCATACTTGGTATCAGTCAAAACCTATATTAAATGTAGTGTACACGATTGGTAATCCTCCAATTTTTTTTTACTGAATTATTATGAAATACCTTACTAGACTGTAAGTTAATAGTAGTCTCAATCATCCTGTGAAATGATGGCACCAGGTGTGCTGTCGTTGTCAAGAAAAGTGGAAATGTATATCGTTTTCCAACGATTTCCAGCTGGAAATCGTTGGAAAACTGTCCTGTAGCCATTAGTCAAGGCGCGCGTGGCTACCCGGACGAGTGGCGCGCCCCGGACATGATGGCACCATGACATATCCGGGGCGCGTCAAGCGCCCATAGCCACGCGCGCCTTGACTAAAGGCTATCATCTGCCCGACGGTTGAAAACGAGCGCCGTTTTTTCTATCGTTTTTTCGCCATCCAACAACGCAAAACTTTGAACAGGTCAGTGGAACGATATTTCCTATAAAATACTAACCCCCAAATCCGCCCATTTCTGAAAATTGCAACAATGACCAATCATGTACACTGCCTTTAACCCATTCAGGCTGGTTGTTATTAATGGGGCGCTGGTATGCCAATATGGGCTTATGTGCAGCCAAGCATAATGCACACAGTAGGAAAACAATGAATTGAATACACGCAGGAGTGGGCATGTAGATGACAACTGGTCAGGTGGTCTTTTTCAAACCGCAGCTACATGTACGCCAATCAAAATGAACAAGGCAAATTTAGTAGCTTAAGGTTTGAGCTGGCCATTGCTGTCAGTGTTTGACGATGAATACTTTTTAATTATTAAACAAAAGATCATTTGTTGATGATACTTCGATTCCTCTCTTTAAAGCACCTGCTTTTAGCTTTCATTGCTGGACCCGTGTCTACCCCAAAACCTCATTCAAAATATGCAGCAGGTTTTTGTTTTTAAATTGCAAAAAAGAATCACGACTGTACGTCACGGCCATCTACCCGTAGCTTTTAGCCAGCACTGATGAACAGCACGGGCGATGGCCATTACCACCGATGAGCATGCAACCCCCATTGCAGATCTGTAATTAGAGTATGGCGCTATAAAAAGGATCTAGAGCATCATGGTTTAGTTCAACAACTTTATCCAAATGTGTACGTGGTTACATAGTTCAGTTTTAATAGTAATAATGATTAACCCTAACGTCCTAGGCATTCACTTGGGGTACAGTACACTGTACTACAAAATACTACTCAATTCTCATAGGCCGGTGTAGTAAAAGTACTGCATACTACAGTTTACTCAAGTAGTATTTTGTAGTATTCGGTGACGTTAGGGTTAATATAAAAGGGAATTAGTATGAAAAGCAAAAGGTACATGTAAGTAACAGGAATGGAAGTCACATCCTGATTCACTCAGCATGGGTTGAGAATGCCATAAACTAGCCGCCTACATGTAACAAAATCGGACAAGATGGCATGAGACAAGTATGAATTAACAAAGATAAATAAACAGAATAAACACAATGATTACGCCCCCACACAAAACCCCATCACTTCCCCCAAAATGACACAGGAAATTAAAAACATGGAAAATGTGTATCTACTTGAAGATGTTATTATGGACTTGCTCCCATTCCCCCCCCCCCAAAAAAAAAACAATAATTAAAAATTTGAAAACATCTTCTTGCAGTTCTCTTCCCTCAGAGCTCCCCAATTCTTCAAAGAAATTCTGCCCCCTCCCCCCCCCCCAAAAAAAGTGCCAAAAATAGTAACAATTACTTAGTAACAACTGTAAAACACTTTATTCAGCTGCAGGTATATGAATGGCCCCCTTGACATAGCCACATGATTTATTGTTGGGCCGTACCCTGATTTTAGTAAACCATACAGTATGAACTCTCCTTGGATCGGAGGAGGTTGGTCCGGAGATGCTATCATTGATCAACAGGCTGGTTGGGCCTTGTTAATGAGTCATATCGGCAGCACTGACACGCCGTTCCACATGCTCATGAGTCCGTGTGTGAACGTGGAGAGCCCACGCACTAATTGCCGGAGGATTTGTGCACGCACACATGCACGTTACCATCAATGTCACTGAAATGCCAAAAGACCTCACTTAATCATAGCAGCAATTATTGGTTTTTTTTTTCTTCTCTCCTTTTTAAATTTTGTTTATAAAGGTCACAGATGTCAGTATTTCCCAGTCAGTCATGGCTATATTGTGCAGAATCTCTCTCCAAAAAGGATTTGTTCCAAAAACACCCATTATTCAACAGCTTTTTATGATAAGTTTTTGCAGCTTTTAAAAAGAACCCGTCAGAATTAAAATATTATAATATTACGGGCGTGTGTTTTAAACAAGTTAGTGATTATCTAGATGGGACGCTTGGATCAACATTTGAAAATATCTTCAGGGTTGACATGTGGGTTGCTGCATACATCGTTTATGCTGTTTTCAACACTGTTCTGTATTTCTTTTAAATAACTGCTTAATCTTTGCACATTCTTTAGTTTTTTCGTCTTTCCATTTTACTGAATATAATTTGTATTTTCTTGTGTAGGCCCTACATGTAATTGTTGGTTTAATTCCATTGACATTATTTTTTCAATGTCATTTCCTTATCTGATTGTAATCTTAATCATGTTACCCCCAAATGATCAGCTTGAGCCAGGTGCAATAACATCAGTTAAGATGGGATTTACATTTGTGTAATTTTAAAAAGAGAGAGTTGAGAAAGGAATCCTTTTTCAAAACAGAAAAAAATGAAAATCTTCAGACACATAATTATACAAAATCCGGATGAGTAAAATCAAGGCCATGGCACTTAGGAAATTACAATTTGTATTATATGTCAATTGCTATTAATTCAGAGTGCTATATAGTTTATACAACTTTTTGTAAATTATAAACTCTCCAGAAAAAAATACCAATTTGATAAAAATATTTCAAACGTGAAAGCCTCCCTCCCTCAACCCACTGTGGGAATATAGTCCAAATATTTTGCACAGTGAAATTGGAAAATTCCTGTGGATATACCGGTACTCTGCTGTCCCGTATTAGTCGCCCCACTGCATACAAATTAGGCCTGAAGTGGATACATGGGTCTCAATCAGTGACTCACTCGGGGGCATTGTCTCTGGATGATGCTGGGTACCGGGCAAGACAAAATACCAATGAGCACTTCAACTCATCATCTCGGACAAGATGGCATATTGACCAGCCTCGGAGTAGGCTGTGGGATATTTTTATTGGTTGGTTTGTTTGTTTGTTTGTTTGTTTGTTTGTTTGTTTGTTTGTTTGTTTGTTTGTTTGTTTGTTTGTTTGTTTGTTTGTTTGTTTGTTTCAGGTGTCTTTTGGGGGAAGGGGCGGGTAGGGGCTAAAGACTGAAGAGTCTATAAAATTGGGGTTTGGAAAAATGTATTTTGTTAAAGATTAACAGGTTAATGTTAGGACCTCTAAAAGCAGTGTTACAGTAAATGAGCTTAGAGAAATTAAAATTGAAAATGAATTAAACTGCTGCAAACTGCCAACTGACTGGATTGACCTGAAATATACAAATCAACCAAATTTGCTGGCCTAATGTTTCGAACTTAAGCAAGTTCTTTCTAAAAGGCAAAGTTCCAATTTGAAATTATTTTTCGTCAAACAATCCACAAGGGAAACTGACTAGGTAAAATTTGAATATATTTTCAAAGTGAACAAAGAAACTGGCAGGAGCGGGATTCGAGCCTGCGACCTCCGGGTTACGGTACCGGCGCTCTACCAACTGAGCTATCTTGCCCTATGTTGGCGGTCTCCCAAATTGTCAGTATCTTTGCTCGGGTGGGCGCTAGTCAGAAGTCATAAACCCAGAATGCCGTATAGCAAGGGATCACACCCGAGCAAAGATACTGACAACTTGGGAGACCGCCAACATTGGGAAAGATAGCTCAGTTGGTAGAGCGCCGGTACGGTATTCCAGAGGTTGCAGGTTCGAATCCCGCTCCTGCCAGTTTCTTTGTTCACTTTAAAATTATTTTTGTTAGAAATTTCTTTTGTTATGTCCTTTTAATATATTACTTCAGTAAGAAACAAAAAAACAACTAAATACTAGGGCTATAATGATTTTGTGCACATAATTGGAAATTGATGAAGATGCTTATTATTTACTATACTACATGTATGTACAGACTTTGAAACTTGTATACTGTACATGTATGATGCATGTGCTTATAAAAGAGATATTGGAAATCAGTGATAGTAATTTTTGGTAGGTAATCTTTTACAGCTAAAATCTAAACAGTATGTACACATAACAGTATATATTGTTTAGTACAATACAGCACAGTTCCAGTGTATTGGATACATAAGTACATGTATTCATGCTTTCCAGTGATATAATGCAATTTGGATTGAGCTGATGACCAGTCACAATTAATGGCAGGTTCACTGGTTCCCTGACCTGAATATTCCCTGATGACGACCGGATAAATCTTTGGTCCGGTATGCACCAATGTCCATGTGACCAAAAAAGGAGGAATTCCTCTTTTTCTGAAAACGTTCAAATTCTCTGTACTTGTTTCTGGTAGCATTCGGTTGTTGTCGTTGATGTTCACCATCAACAAAATTCCTCTCCATTAAATCGAAGCCCGAAATTAATTCCATGTTCTTGCTGTACTGTGCCGACCAAATCATGCCACAGTATTTTTGTTAATGTTAGCACTGACGTCACTTAGACTGACATTATATGTCATTATCTATTTTTAACCGACTACGTGACCTAAGATTTTTCAAGAGTCATCAGGGAACCAGATTAACCCCCCCCCCCCCCCCCCCACTCTCGATTTTTCCTCTTTTCTTTGCCACTCTATCCACTATGTAATAAATATAGTCCATGCATGATGCAGCACAAAAGGGCTTCATGTGTACGCCACATCCCTGCTGTTCACTGGATGCAAGTAATCAAATTGGCCAACAAAGACTGATTACTGTGCGTTAATGTTGGAGGGATTCAAGAGTCCATTAACAGGCCCAGAATAATCTTTCCTGGTTGTCATCCTCACTCGCTGGAAACGTGATTTGAGACAGATAGACCTCTGAGATGGCTATTGACGTAAATTTGTCCCCACAATTCCATCAAGTCTACACGGCCCAACTTGGGTCCCAAAAGACAAACTACTTACAATACGCACTAGAGGACTCATGCTGTTTATGTACGTATGCATTTATAAGCATGGAATGTCTTTAAAAAAAGTGTAACTTTGTGTTTTGTGTTATAACGAGTTTTCTAGGGCCAGTAAATGTATGCTGCACAGGTAGGAGAGAAAATTCTCTTTGGTGAATAACACAAATTTAAAAGTGACATTTTATGTTTAGCTGAATTAAAATTAATGAAAACAATTAGTCCTCCTACTGTTAATGAAAAAAATAGTTTAAAAGTAAAGTAAAATGTTCAGGTAGCTCTTACACGAATTGGAAAATTTGATTCATGCACCAAGGGCCACCATAGTTTTTATGATTTTTTATTATTTAATAGCTCCTATTCAAACATAACTGCCATGATTGACCATACTTTTTAATACAGTTCTAAACTTGGCAGCATAACTGAATTATTGCTGCTTACGAGTTAACCTTACTCCTTTGATAACCCTATGTAATTTTGTGTGCTATTTTTGGGATGCAAGTAATCAAATTGTTGGCCTACGAAGGTTGAATACTCAGAAGGATTCAAGGGTCCATAGCTAGAATTTGTGGAGCAAATTTTTTTCTTCTTTTTGCTCAAAATTTCTAGGTAAAAGTTGCACCCAATTTGAAAAATCATTTTGCACTCAACATGGTTTATTTTATTTATTTAATTTTTATTTTTATTTTTTATTTAATTTTATAATTTTTTTTTTTGGGGGGGGGGGATTTTGTGAGTGTGCTGTCTCAAATTATGCACGTTCCACATCAATTTATAACTAATGTGATTGGACATTATTTCACAAGCTGGGTTCATGTGAGTGATTATTAGGTCAATTATAATAAACCAAACTCATAGAGGAATGAAAACTACATAAGTCTGCATGACATTAAATTTGCATAGAATTAAATGAGCTGAGGAATGAACAGTCACACAATAATTAATGACTGTGCCCGTTGACATGGGTTATGCCAGTTGAGAATTTGATAGGAAGGACCCCAGAGTCTACATGTCGCTTATCACAGAGTGAGATAGAGACAGTCGTCTGCAGCAATCTGATTTGTCTATCGATCAGCAACAAGCTTGGATGCCAGTCAAGATCTGTAGATCCCTTAAGGGTCTTCACAAATATACGCATGCGGTAGAGAAAAACATCCATTACTGATGCCAGTGTGCAATAGAGTATGATGAATCTCATGGTTACTTGAGGTGTTGCAATGTGGAGTGAACAGTGTGCACAATACAGGGCTAAACATTTGCAAAGTGAGACTTTTTGGGGGGGTTTTGGCTTGTTTTTTGTTTTGCTCAACATTTTTGGTAAAACTTGCACCAATTTTTTTCTCGAACCCATAAGTAGCCAGCATCGGCCCAGTACCGTCATGTTTGTTGGGAATGCACATTCTCTGGGTTACCATTCACATAGTGTGAATGCGGCTACAAGTTACCCGGGTGCGCGCTGAAGCGGGTAAGCAGAATTGCGGGGTTAATTCTGTAGTGTGAAACCGATTCTCCAGGTTAGTTTCTACCCGGGTAATAACAACTACCCGGGTAATATAAATTACCCGGGTAAGTTCAGAGTAGTGTGAAACCCATACATGGGGTTTGGACTCGGACTACGATCGTGGCCCGATGTCCTTGTTCAAGAGGCTTTGCTACAGTTGCTTACAACTGGCCTCATAGGAGTTACTCAGGGTTACCCTTGTGAGCAGAGTTAATTGGCTGTTTTGGAAACTTTTCCAAAAAAGCCCTTGTTTTTGTTAAGATTTTATTATTTTTTTTTTTTTCTCAGCCAAATGCCCATAGCATTTTTGAAATTTCATTTTAATCACAACATTTTACACAAAAATACGAAACAGCCCTGTGTTTGTCCACAAACACTGTACCATATGTCTAGTTATTATTTGAAGTTGATGGCAGCCAAGAGCTCCAGAATGATTAATTACACGTTGTTGAGAGGGTTTCTGGAGTGCCTTGTTCATTAACCAGTGTTACAAAATGCCACATAAATGCTGATCATTACCAACCATAGCCAGACATTCACACAGCCTCGGTAGGCTTGGGCGACTTGTTGCTCTGGGAGTCAATATTATTTGACTCAACATGGGAATTGGAATGACCATTTCATTTTGTTGAGTAGATTTGTTGAGTAGACTCCTTGGAGTTGCTTCATTGGAGTAGATTTCACGCGCTGCCCGACAATTCTGAAACTCGCCCACTCCAAAAAAAGATTTTATTGCCAATTCAGTGAAAAGACCACACGCGGCACCTCACATCAGACACACTGAGCAGTTTCATTAAATGAAATCAACCGTAATACTGTCGTATTTCTGCTTTCCATACATGTATATGTTGCTAGCACTTTCATGTACATGATTAAGGTTGCCCGAGTAGTTAAATCCAGCCAATATGTGGTGATTCTTATTACTTGGCCCAGAAGTTTGTAATTTGAAACACCACAGCAAGCAGTACAACTAAAGCAGCCTCAGTGTTTCAATATACTCTAGCTGTATCTATATAGTAGATGTAGAATGAAAAGCTATGCCAAAAGCTTTTTCCCTCATTCTGTATCTCTATGGAATTCTTTGCCTGGGGCATGTTTCCCTTCAACTTACAATCTTTCCTGCTTCAAGAGGAATATTGATTCCTACCTCAAGCCTAATCCTCCGATCTTGCTCCAATTTATCTCTTTTTCTCTCTGCCTCTTTCCTCCCTTCCAGATTTTGGGCATCATATTAATATCCTTGAGCGCCCTAGCAATGCAGGCCACACTCCTCCTCACCACGCCGGTCGTCGGGGGCTTGGCTGCCACGGGAACCTTCCTCCTTGTCATGGCCATCCTGGGCATCTTGGGGGTTGTCATGGGCAACCAGGCACTCATATTTCTTGTATCCTTTGGAATTTTTTCTTTGATTGAGGTATAAGTGTGCACTGCATTTTGTTTCTGAGAAGAATGTGTACATGTACATGTATGTCTAAGAGTGACGTCATGAGGACTTATTGGAACCCACCCTCTTGGGAACCCAGCCCATTGGGAACCCAGCCCATTGGGAACCCAGCCCATTGGGAACCCAGCCCATTGGGAACCCAGCCCATTGGGAACCCAGCCCATTGGGAACCCAGCCCATTGAGAACCCAGCCCATTGAGAACCCATGCCACTTGGGTACTCAGCCCATTGAAAACTCAGCCCATTGTAAATTTAGCCCATTGTAAATTCAGCCCATCAGGAACCCAACCCGTCGGGAACCCAGCCCGTCGGGAACCCAGCCCGTCGGGAACCCAGCCCGTCGGGAACCCAGCTCATTGGGAACCCAGCTCATTGGGAGCCCAGCCCATCGGGAGCCCAGCCCAGGTTGATTTCCCAAAAGGAGCATTCCAAACAGAAGGGGATGTTGTGGGTTTTAAAGCATTAGTGTAAAACTGATCTCTGGAACATCAATTTGAATTTTCATAAATCCCTAATTTTGGGACTCCTAGTACATTTTGTTGCAGTTATCTGCATATACGTTAATAGTTGAACAGATTTGACTATGAGCAGCACATAGATAGTCAAATTTCTCCCTGCAGCATGTTCAACTAAATGAAGATAATTGATTCCCCATACGCATGGACTCACTAGTGTTCTGCCACAAGAGGCCTGGATGGAGCATATTCTGAGGCCCTGAGCATAATGTATTGATCAGACACAGCAGAAGCCATCGATCTGTTCTTTCTATGGAAATTGTGCAGTGAAGCAATCCAAATATTCTGATAGGAAACGCACGTCATGATTTGAGCGTTTCCGCTGCGCTGTTGCGCAACCATTCTGATTATACATATTTCACGAGTGATCAATAGTTATATTTCCGGGAAAAAATTTGATGTATCTTCCTGTGTTTTCTTTATTATAAGCTCTTTGATTGATAGCAAATCTCTTTGATTAAGTTTAAACCCTTGGGGGCACAGGGGCACCAGGCCGGGTATGCAGCCAAGCGAACCGGAAACAAGAGGCTTGTGCAGCCAAGCATAATGTACACAATACCCCACTAATGGATTGAAAATGCAGAAATTGGCGCACATAGACGTCAACCGGCCAGGTGGCAATTTTCAATCCGCACATTGTGTCAACCGGTGGCAAGGGGTTAAAGGTATTACATAGCTTTGGTAATGACGAAAACCAAACTGATTAGTTTCAATCTGAAAGCTTACTGTTTACTAAGATGATATCAGTACCAATCCTGCTGAGAATTATTTTTGTCTGAAAAGTTTTCATCTTCGAGAAAATTGTATCCGAACGCCCCCAAAAATGCTCAGTGTAGCTTGTTTCAATTTCAACACTGTCAAAATAAGCAGATTGCACAAAATCACTCTTAAAACAGAAGAGTTTTCCACCATTTTCCCAGGATTCGGTTAATAATGACTTGAGCTCAAACTTTCACAGATTTGTTATTTCACGTACATTGTATGTATTAAATCTCATAAAGTATGTTGTCAGTTCTGCTAATGCTGTAACATATCTTTTAAGGGTAGTGTACACGATTGGTAATCCTCCAAAACATTTTTTTTACTGAATTGTTATGAAATACCTTACGAGACTGTAAGTTAATAGTAGTCTCAATCATCCTGTGAAATGATGGCACCAGGTGTGCTGTCGTTGTCAAGAAAAGTGGAAATTTATATCGTTTTCCAACGATTTCCACCTGGAAATCGTTGGAAAACTGCCCTGTAGCCTTTAGTCAAGGCGCGCGTGGCTACCCTGACGAGTGGCGCGCCCCGGACATGCTGGCATTCGAGGCGTGTCACGCATCCAGGTAGCTACGCGCGCCTTGACTAAAGGCTGTCATCCGCCCGACGGTTGAAAACGAGCGCCGTTTTTCTCTCGTTTTTTTTCCATCCAACAACGCAAAACTTTGAACAGGTCAGTGGAACGATATTTCCTATAAAATACTAACCCCCAAATATGCCCATTTCTGAAAATTGCAACAATGACCAATCATGTACACTGCTTTTAATGTTTATATTTGAATATATATATGCTCTTGTCCGATTGTTTTGTTCATTCATTTTTAAACTTCTTCAACTTCAACCTTTCTTCTAAAAGGATAGGATGGTGAATGGTAATAGGGGGGTATTTCACAAGAGAAATTATCCCCAAATAAACACCTGAACAAAAGTAAGTTGCCCCTAAATGAATCTTTATATTTCCTAAGATGTAGACAGGATTTTTATTAACCTTGGTGGAGATCATCAGTGGGACCCATGGAACAAATACTGAAACTGACTAACCCATACCTACTGTTATGCATGAATGAGCAGAGTGTAAAGGAGATATTGACTTAACTTTAAAAATTGCATAATGGTATGTGTTCAGTGCAGGCATAATTCAACAGTCAGTTTGACTTTATCAGTGTCAAAGGACAGTTCCAGCTCTTGTGTTTAGCAAAAGAATGCCTCGCCTGTCGATCCAAGAGACGGCAATTGCAATAGGCCTCCTCGATATTTTGCAGGGTTGAGATAGAAGAGTAGAATCAACCCAGCCATTAATACAGGGTGTCTTTAAAAAAAGGAAACCGAGATTAATCCGTTTATTTCTCAGATACTGCTCAATTTTGTTAAAAATGGTAACCACCATCTATTACTTAATGATGTCCTCTTTCTTATGACACCAAGAAATCCATGCTACCATCACGGATGACTGAGCACAAAGTTGTGCAACGGACCATGTCAGAAATGGATTTGCACCAGATGCACCACGTACAGGTCTATTTAACATGAGAGTAATTGCTTTGTACCATGAGATTGAGTGGCCACCAAGGTCCCTGGACCTCACGCCCTGTAACTTTTTTGTGGGGGCATCTAGGACAAAGTTTACACATCACCGCCCAGAGACATCAATGACCTACGGGCCAGAATCGTGGCTGCAGTTGAGACCCTAAGAGGACAGAGAGACGTAATCAGGAATGCGGTCAGAGCAATGAGAACCAGGGCAGAAGTTTGCGTTAAAAGGAATGGGGGGCATGTTGAAGGACACTGGGGTTAGGTTGGGACAGGGAAAAGCCTCCAACTGTTTAATCATTGAAGAAATGATTTTGGTCTTTATTGGTATTCATTGGTCTTTGTTCCTATTTTTTAGACATGCTGAACACTGTGCGAATAGACCCGTGGTGCATCTGGTGCAAATCCATTTCTGACATGGTCCGTTGCACAACTTTGTGCTCAGTCATCCGTGATGGTAGCATGGATTTCTTGGTGTCATAAGAAAGAGGACATCATTAAGTAATAGATGGTGGTTGCCATTTTAAACAAAATTGAGCAGTATCTGAGAAATAAACAGATTAATCTCGGTTTCCTTTTTTTTAATGTGCCAAATGTGGGTTATTGCACAGTGGCAGACTTTGTATGATTTTGGAAGGTTCAAGTCCTAGACAAATATTTGGGAGTTAAACGCTGAAAAGCAGCCAGCGAGTTTGTATATGTATATGTAGCTGCACTGGTAATGTTTCATGCAGATGGTCATAAGCTCTTGTTGACAGCTGAGAATTATGCACACCACTGCTTGTCCACAGATCCAACATAAAAGTTAATTGCCTATTATCAATGCATTATGGGAGTGAAATCGGGTCACAGAATGATCAGCTTCCTTAGCCTCCGTTTCCAGTACCTAGTCTTCATGTCTGTCACATGTTTCATCCAGTTCTGTGTCGCCATAGCCTGTCTATCAGCGTTCAGCAAAGCCCGGAGAGCCGAGGTCTTACTGAGCGGCTGGGAGGAGGCCAGCAATGTGACCAGGCAACAGGTGCAGAGCCAATTCAAGTGTTGTGGGTTGGACCCCAAGCACGTCAATTACAGTAGCTGTGAGGAGCAGCAGGTAAGGATGTGAGACCCAGGAAATTGATGACGCGCGACCAACGTTTCCCCTGACAATTTAAAACAAAAAAAAACAAACATGTAGACATTGGAAGACACAGCTCTATATGTCAGCTTCAAAGCCAATTGCAATTATTTCAACCGAGTTGAGCTAGGGTTATTGCATATTAATTAGTCCAAGTGGAATCCGTGGTCATTAATGGCATATGATGTTTAATGAGGTATGACCGCAACATTTTTTTTAAAAATTGTATCGCTTGACGTTAATGATACCTACGTTGGACATAACCTTATTAATTTGCATTAGCACTGCTCTCCCTCGGAGCCCAGCTTTGACATTATTTTCCATTCAAGAAGACATATATTTCCTTACCCGAACTATAATTCTCTGAAATCAATATTGACACAATCCAAGTGTCCTTGAAGAATATGTACAACAAATATATGGGATTTGAACCTGTGATTTCTGGAATACCGTACCGGCGCTCTACCAACTGAGCTATCTTGCCCTATGTTGGCGGTCTCCCAAATTGTCATTATCGTTGTTCGGGTGGGCGCTAGTCAGAAGTCATAAACCCAGAATGCCGTATAGCCAGGGATCACGCTAAACTTTACAATACAACCTGGGAGGTGTGGTGTGGGGATCACTCAGTGGGGAATACGACTTTGAAAACTCTGTTCACTTTTTTAAAAATATGATCAACATTATCTAGTCTGTTTCTTGTTGTCTGTTTATGGTAAAATAATTCAGTTAAAATAAATATTTATATCTGCATTGAAAATGATTTAGTAAATAATGGAAGGGAAAAAAGTCTGGGGGCTGTTCATGAGAGGACACAAGGAAGGAAATTTCAGCTTTCAAGCAGAGTTGTAATCATCAAGTCAATCACGAGTCAATCACAAGTCAAATCACAAGTCAAATCACAAGTCAATCACAAGTCAGCACACAAAAGCTACAAGGGATGAACAAAGCAATACTTTTGTCCCAGTATTTTTGAGTAGCCTGTGACTTGGCTTGAGACCACACTTGCAATATCGATGGGACTTGCGATTGATTTGTGATGACGTGTGATGACTTAATTACAACTGCAGTTTTTGCAGCTGCACCAAAACCCTGGAGAATGTGTCCAAGCAACACAGGCAACATATAAGTTCCTTTCACACTAGACAAATCTCAGGGTGACACAGGATTAACATATCGCACTTAACCATTTTCAGCCCTGCATCAACCCCAAGATTTTTTTGTTTTTTTTGCCCCGGTTGAAATAGCTGTCAGGACTGAAGTCCAACACAGCGAAAACAGAAAAGTACATCAGTATTATGAGACATTCTTTAATTTTTTTCTCTAGAAATATGCACCTTTTACATAAAAACACCTGCCCCATCTGCTCCCCCCCTTCCTCCTTTCTGTTACCTTCTCAGCTACCTTGTTGCAGTACTGGTGCCCACAACTGTACCGGCTGCAGTTTTTGCATGTACACGCTGGACAACCGATTGCAGCACGCTGTGCAATTCACCGGAGGGGTGGGGCTACTTTTTGGCATTTTACAGGTAATTAGCATATTTTGCTCATTTGTTGTTCGAAATTTTCTCCCTTCAAATATCCACTATAGATCAGCGGCTTAGTATTTCCAAGGTTCTTATAAATAAAAGCAAATTTATTTTTTATATTTAAAAAAAGTTACTTTATGTGATATATATGTAGCTCATGTTTGTCAAAAATTTCCTGAAATTACAATAAGAACCTTTTAAGACAGTACATGCAATTCATTCTTGGATCCTAGAAACTCTCTTTTTTTTATGGAAGTCGCTGTATACAAGGCTAGGTGGCTACACACAGAGGTGGTGGGGTTGGCTACATTTTACGTTGCCAGTCCCACCCCCCTTACAGTTTTCCTGAGTCCAGATCTAAGTAGAGGATAGCAGTGTTGGAGGTCTCGAGACCGGCCTCGGCCTCGAGGCCGGCCTCGAGGCCGATTTTTATGGCCTCGGTCTCGGCCTTGGCCTCGGAGTGCAAGGCCTCGGCCTCGGCCTCGGCCTCGGAGCCTTCCGGACTCGAAGATCTGGTCGAGGCCGGCTCGAGGCCGCCCACTTTGACCACTTTTCCCACCAATTCAGATGTGTTTTCTGTTTCAATTAATTTAAATTGTTTACCTCATGAAACTTTCGAGAAGCTGCCACAGTGAGTTCCGTGAAACGAAATAAAGTTTCAAGCAGATACGCACGAATTAATGAACTGGTATTTGCATTATTGCACGATGGAGCTATAGATAGCTCCCCGATTGCACGTACTACGTACGTACATTATATGTATTATCTTCTTGTAGAACCAGTCTACTCCCGGTAATAGACTACGTGTAGTTCCTGGTCCAGCACTTCACTCGCCCCATGAACTGCCATTATTGTGTTACACGTACTCAGGTAGCATCTAATATTTTTGTTAGATAATCTGTCTACTCCCGCTATAGACTGGTTCCTGGTCCACCACTCGGCCCTGAACGAGTGAACGTTAAAGCGATAATCATAATGGCCGGCAGTGAAGTTGAGGGAACCAACCTGTTATTCACGCGTGCTCGCGCAACGCGAAGCCTGTCACATGTCTACTAGTCTATGTACCCATAACTGCATGCCCTTGCAAAGACTGTCCTCTCTGTTCCAGCTAATCTTGGTTCAAAGACGTTACTATTGTACTTTTGTACTTTCGCAGTTGCAATGCACAGGCAGCGCGATCAGGTACAGTGTAGTTGCAATAGGCCGACAGCGCGATAAGATTTTGGATCTGTAGTAAAGTCTTGGATAAGTTGGCATTTCGGGGGCGCGACCAGACTGTGGACTGTGATAATGATGGACGGTTATGCAATAGACCGATCCAGTGAGCGTCGCCTGATGGTGTTCTGACCAATAACATTCGTGGTTTATGTCCGACATGCGTGCACGCGCATGTGACGCGCGCAGCTGCAGATCAATCTTCATGATGCCTCGTCATGTCCTATGTATTTGCATGTAATGAATAATTTATGATAAGGCTCAAACTCGGTCACTGATTGGATCCCTCGGAAAAGCGAGGGAGAATCATCGAAAAGTAAAGACAAAGTTCAGAATTGCCTGCCAACTTATCCAAGACCCTTGTGGCGATCCAAAATCGTGCACGTTTGACAAACACCGGCTGCGGATTCGGCTGCATTTTGTAAACTACGCATGCGTGAGGCCAGAACGCACGTACGAAGCCGGGATTTCGAGGACACAACGTTAGTGAATCTGGCGCGCGGGCGCTCCGAAAAAACAACACAAGGGTCTTCGGCCCAAGACTATGTTCCAGCCAGCAGTGCTCCAGTGGAGCGCATTTTTTACAAAGCTATCCCAATAGATGCTGGAGACCCTTATGTTCTTGAAATGCAATAAACATATCCTTTAAGGAACCTGCCATTGACGTGACTTGAAAATAAAATAAAAAATCCAACAATGAAGGTAGTGTACACGATTGGTAATCCTCTAATTTGTTTTTACTGAATTATTACGAAATACCTTACTAGCCTGTAAGTTAATAGTAGTCTCAATCATCGTGTGAAATGATAGCACCAGGTGTGCTGTCGTTGTCAAGAAAAGTGGAAATTTATATTGTTTTCAATCGTTGGAAAACTGCCCTGTAGGCTTTAGTCAAGGCGCGCGTGGCTACCCGGACGAGTGGCGCGCCCCGGACATGCTGGCATTCGGGGCGCGTCACGTGTCCAGGTAGCCACGCGCGTCTTGTTGACTAAAGGCTATCATCCGCCCGACGGTTGAAAACGAGCGCCGTTTTTCTCTCGTTTTTCTCGCCATCCAACAACGCAAAACTTTGAACAGGTCAGTGGAACGATATTTCCTATAAAATACTAACCCCCAAATCTGCCCATTTCTGAAAATTGCAACAATGACCAATCATACACACTGCCTTTAACCTTGATTGAGTGGATTATTAGTTTATTACGTGTTTAGTAACCGGCCTCGGCCTCGGCCTCGGACTCGGACGTTGTGGCCTCGGCCTCGGCCTTGGCCTCGGACGTTGTGGCCTCGGCCTCGGTCTCGGCCTCGGAGGTTGTGGCCTCGGTCTTGGCCTCGGCCTCGGAGGTTGTGGCCTTGACTACAACACTGGAGGATAGAGAGGATATCTTCAATAGATACCAAAGAAGTTGTCAGACCTATAGACCCAGGTGGTTTAAATTTCCACCATTGGTTAGGCCATGGGCCAACTCACCTCCCTCTTATCCATACTTACTGAGAATATTCTGCAAAATTACAACACCAGATTACGGAAATACCTGTCGAATAAATCTGAATAGAATGGAATCGATGCTTTTATCCGCATTTACAAAATTACCATGAATTATTCTTGTTGATGTCATAAAATGTGAATCATCATTTTGAATGAAATTTACAGTACAGATACTCCATCAATTGACATGAAATACATGTAAATTATTTCAACTTATTACCCCGAAAAATGACCGCACTCTCAGAATCTTTGCTTGAATTGGGTGGCCCCTTTGCCCAGATGATTAGATTATTGCTGGATATGATTAATAAGTGCCCACCCAAAATATTTTCACAGGCTGTTTTTAACCCAATCAAGTCCCTCATGTGCCGTATTCCCGATCCCGTCATGATGAGGGTCTCTTCTTTGATGAAGACCGGACCAATCACAGTGTGTGTTTCTTGGTCCTTGATTGTACAAAAACAAGGCACTGGTGATTAAATTTTGTGTATGTAACCGGCAGTTTGTTTTTTTAAGTTCCCCAGTCGAAAAAAATATATGCAGAGTGGTGTGCATTTACGGGTAGTACGGGAATCGGGTACCCGCTTAAAAAGCATGGGTACCCGCTTAAAAAGCATGGGTACCCGTTAAAGAAAGTCAGTCCCCAAAATTGCTGTTCATATTGCTAGTAAAGGTCCGCACGTTAATACTACCACATCGGTGCATCAATGCAGCAAGATGCAAGTGTGTACAGTGAGCTCTATAGCTTTACGGCGTAAATTGCATTTTCGCAAGCATCGTAAACATTAATCTGTTTTATTTATCCATGTACCCTGGTTTTCACTTTGTAAATTTCCCACACATGACATTCAAAACTTTCTTTTTCATTGGCTGAGAAATTACTAAGTAAACCTTAATACCATAATATGGAACCGGTTCCTGACATTACCGGTCGGGTATCTGGATACCCAGTTCGAATGCTCAGCCCTAAAGCAGAGAGTTAGAGATGTCAGCATTCTGTAACCAGTTTAATCCAGTTTTTATCACTATTTCATTATTGTACTAGGTGGAAACTAAAATTATGTTTGAAATAGCAGTTTGAAGGTTTGCTAAAGTTTTCCTTCGAAATTGTTGTTTTATCGTATCCTCCCCGTTGATAGGTATTTCGCACCCTGTAATTTACTGAACACAAAAAATACATTAATTGTAAATAAGAATTTGTCAATTCCTGAACAAACACACAAAACAAACGAGCGAAAACCCAGTGTTTTATTGATAATAGTGCGCACTTTCAAGAAAGTGGCCATTTGAATGAAAATGCGATTTCTTTTTTCTCAGTAAACACATGCTTAGTTTTGCACAGATTGGTCTGCGCTGCTTTTCATGGCCTTGCCAACAAGAGTTTTTGCTGCAAACATGTGCTGTCGATTTCTGGATTAAAGCTTATTTTGGGAATTGCTGTTGCTTCAGTTCTTTATTCCCAACTCAGTAATGAAAATAAAAAGATACAGTGAGAAACTTGCAGGAATACCATTCTTAAAAAGCTTCTATGTTAATCAAGCATGCCCCCATTCTTGTAATGCCATATTTTTTTCCAAATGTGGTGTAACTTTTAGTTTGTAATTTTGTATTCAAGACAGTTTACCCATTCCTATTGGTCGAGAACCCGTCATGTGGGTGGTTTAAAACAGCCGATAAAACACCAACCGGTTTTAAACACTTTTGGCTGCAACAAACGTGGCTGCCCCTAAAACCAGGATGGGTCATTATCAGTGTCCAGGCCCCCAAGGCGGTTTTAAACGAACTTGTTTAAAACCAGCCTAGCACATATATTTATTCCCTTATTAAAACTCTTCATGAATTGATCACAAAGGTGACCATGGGTGGAAAGCATTTATTAGGTTCAAAAGGAGCAGTTAAGATCAGCAGAAATTCCCTTTGATCACAGCACCATGCTAGCGAAAGCCGTTTTTTATATAGAAAAGGTATGAAAGCACTGGTAGGGCTGACAATGTATGTGTGATTCATACATGAAATACCAAAACCTGTGAAAGTTTTGGCTCGCTCCATCACTTGAGTCTCGAGAAAAATAGTAAATACCCTTCTCTTTTCCCAGTGCTCATTTCAATTGTTGAAATCGAAGCAAGCCGTAGTGATTTTGAAGGTCTTATATCAGATACAGTTTTCTCAACGATGACAGCATTTCAGATCCATTTCTCATAGGGATCATTACTGGTACCAGTATCATCTTTATAAACAGCTTTCAGATTGAAAAGAATCAATTTCAGTTTTGGTCATGACCAGAGCTATACACGTACCTTTAAACCTTACTTTGAATCAAGTTTGCATTATTTTTATAAATAAAAAAAAAATGAAAACAAGTTAGCAACTTTCTCTGTTAACCCCTTGGGTACGGATGACGGAATATGTCGTAAAAAAACACAGTGCCACCAGGCCGGATGACGCAATTGGCCGCTGTTTGTGCAGTTTCAATCCATTGTTGGATTATTGTGTATAGGTTACGCTTGACTGCACAAACACGTTGTAGCGGTTCGCTTGGCTGCTAGAGCCACCGCGGCACCCCGACGTCTCCCGTAAAATACCGTACTCAAGGGGTTAAATGCTGTCAGAGTCATTTCAATATACTGGAAATAAAACATGCTGGCCGAACTGAATTTAAACCAAAATCTAAAAATCCATCAACTATTAAAAAGAGCAAACAGGCAGCTTCCTTTTAGATTTGATGTATGTATTTCCCTTATCTTCTTTTCAGTTAAAAGATAATTTGATAAATGGCTTTTAGTCAGGACCTTGTGACTTCCATGAATCGTTGAATATTAAATTATCCCCAAGATGAGGTTAAGCTATGCTGGGTTTATTCCAAGTATTTATCGGGTTGAAACCGAAATGCCCCGAGTGTATCAAATCTTTATATTGGGGAAAAATTTAAAAATTTTAAGACAAATTTAAAAAAATACAAAATATTAACCTGTTAATTATTTTGTAATCAAACTGATGATTTGCCTCTGTGAAAGGTGTTTTACTGTACTGTTTTTAAGACAAACTTTGTGTTCACACACATAGATAAACTTGTCAGATTTACAGGATGCGAAATAATTGGAGCTGGAAATATCATCCTTGTTATCAGACACGGTGAGCATATCGGTTCCTGCCTGCTGGGTGCGTTGTTGCCAATTGGGGGGGGGGGGGGGGGGGGGGGCAAAATCCGCGGCCGGCTCAATTGATTATTTACGGGTGGCTTTTATTTTGCCAGGGGGTGGATTACTCATCTTGGATGATAAGAGATGAAACGTTCAGGTGACCCCCAGGCAGTCCAAAAGCGTAATTGAGTTGCATTGGCCAGACCCGTGCGACGGAGGATTGGGAGATTGCTGTTCATGTTTCTGTGGCAGCTCGCTGTGGGAGTTTGTCTGCTCAGCTGGCTTGATGTGGGTGTACATACTCAGAAATTGTTCCTTAATTCAATTTTTCCTCTACGTGTTCTGTTTCTTGTAATTATTCCAATAAATCAGATTTTTAGAAATATAAATCAGATTTTTAAAATTTAAATTGGATTTTTTTTCTATTTTAATCAATTTTTTTATTCATTTTACCATTGTACGATTTGCTTAAAACATTTATTTAAATAAGTCAATTTAAATGACCTTCATTAAAAGTCAAGTATAACCACAATGCACACAATTGTTCATGAAATCAGTACTTGTCAAATCCCTTTTATTTATCATATTATTTTCTAAAATATATAGTTTGTCTAAATATCTGTGGTATTATAAGTTACAGCATCACCATCATACTGCACATTTCTCATCCAAGTTGACAACAGGAACCACCCCCCCCCCCCCCCATCTCTACACACAACCATGGTAGAATAAAACTATTTTTAAAAATGAAATGCAGCTACCATAAATATCACCCTGTAGGCATGTATGGTATGTTTTGTTTAAAGTTTATTTTCTTAGAGTCAGAACAGACTAGATTGCTTACAAAACGTTACCCTAACCCCCTAGGGTGTGAGAAAAATCATCAACTGAGAATTGAGGACTGTAAGGGTTAAGACATCATTTACGTGATATCAGTGTAAGAATAATGGCAGTTGGTTATGTGCCAAAAGAAAGACGTGAACAGGCAAGAGATGAATACTGTACATGTATTATAGGTACAATGTAGTACATGTATATTGCTTCAGAGTCAATATACACAAGATAAATGTAGTATACCGGTATATTTTTTCAGGAAATTGGCCTCGTACATCCTTTTAGAATGAGTATAAGCTATTTAAAGTTAATGAAAATCAGGTTTGAATAACAGACTTTGTTTTTACATTAAAAATTAGCAGAAATAAATAGAAAAACCTTAGACCACAATTGTACATGTACATGTATATGTACAAGGGTACCCATGCTAATTGTACAAAGATAATGTAAGTTGCAGTAGGGCTGTGCATCCGATTCGGGTACCCGAGTACCCGACCGCTATTGTCAGGAACCGGTTCCAGATTATGGAACCGAATGAACATATTACTTAGTAATGTTTTGAATGCCATTTGTGGGGAATTTTCAAATATAAACCAGGGTACATGGAGAAAAAAAAAAACGGATTAATTTTTATGACGCTTGCGGATTTGCAATTTACACCAGGCAAAGAATTCCACAGAGATACAGAACAAGGGAAAAAAGCTGTTCAAAAAAGTATTCATTTTTTTTCTTCAATAATCTGTCCATGAGGTGAGTTTGTATTTTGCCTTGACTGTGCATTGAGTATGACAATTTGACAGTTCTACATGCTCATGGGATGTGGTATTTACAAGGTCCGTTTTCTTTTCCTGCATACAGCTCGGAGGCATCGTGCTGGCCTGGTGGTATCGTCGTCAGCCAGTGCTTGGCTTCGGTCACGATATATTAAACTGAATTGTCCTCCTCGTCAAGAAACCGAGAATCGTCCCGAAGACTTGTCGTTTGTAACTTGTGCAGATGGGACGGGGTTTAGCTGTTGGACAGATTCCAGAGTTTGATTCAAGCAGGACTCCAGGGTTAGGTAGACTTAGGATTGGGAGTGGTGAGAAGGGGGAGGGGCGTGGTCATCATGGGAGGGTGGGGTGCCTCGTGGTCTTATCATCTACCACAAACTACATACTTATTTCATTGATTGCTTAGTCAAGTTGATTTAGTTCCTTGGCATGGTCTCACTCCTTATATCTATACACTACATTTGACAAAAAAGTTTGGTGCACGCGTACAAATTACTAAAAATAACAACTGGGCCTAGTGAGGCTCGTGGATAACGTACACAAAAACATTTTTATGATAAATCAATAAGGTCCAGCAGTTAGGGGTGCTAGGTAGGCCAAGTCAAAGCTCTTATCGTTGGCGCACCAACTGAATTAATACGCCTTGGTCAAGGCTAGGTATGAGCGCATTATTAAAAGACAAACAAACAAAACACGCGACAGGTGGAACTGATTATCTTCATAACTGGGGCCAATTTCATAGAGCTGCTTAAGCACAAAATTTGCTTAAGCACCAAAAACCTTGCTTAATAAAATCAGCCTTATCGGCCATACCTCCATGTGATGTACATTGCTTGTGACTTACGAAGCAAGGTGTTTTTGTGCTTAAGCAAATTCTGTGCTTAAGCAGCTCTATGAAAATGACCCCCAGATCAGTAGACTTCTATCAAAGATTGTGACTCTCATCAGGATACCCATCATGGTGTCCCTCGGGGCTTCAATGCTTGGCCCACTCCTGTATATTATTATGACCTTCATATAATACTCTTCACTCTCATCCTTCACTCTGTTTGCTGATGACACGAGGATTTTTTTAATTCCAGCCCTAACTTAATCTCTCTGATCGACATGCTCAGTGATGAAAGTACATGACTGTAATCAGCTTTAATTTGATGTATTGTGTGTTGCAGTTGCTCATTCCTGGGTCCAGCCATAACCTTTTGAAGTTGTGAGAGTCTTAACCTTTTTTGTTTTAAAAAAATGAAGCCAAAAAAATTAATAATAATCACCCCCCCAAAATATTTTGAGATTGAATTCAGTTTTAAAACTTTGCCGGGGATGTGATAGAACAGAGCTGTTGAAATGCAGAAATGTTAAAATACCAAAATTGACTTTTCCGACCCTGAGAAAAGTTGTTGTTTTCTGCATGTAACTCAGAAAGCCATAGTGCAATTTTCCACTTATTTCATGTAGGTCACAAATACATGGACCTAAAACTTTCTATATTGACCTAAAGATATGACTGTCAATTGTTTTTGTTTTACTTTAGTACTGTATTTCAACACACACCTTGAACTGAATAAACAGTCTGATCACCATCAGAGCTATATGTACCAGATCTAGAGGTGTATTCGAGTCCATCACTAGTCCCTGCAAGTCCCTGCACTTGCACATCACAAACCCTCCAGTCCTAATCCCAATCACAAGCTATTCAAATGAGCTTTGACAAAGGCATTCCTTTGTCATTGTTCATCCAGTTACTTGTGACCGGCTTTATAAAAGGACTTCTGACTGGACTTGTGAAAGGACTTGCAGGGACTCGAATACAACTCTGACATGTACGTGCTGAAATATTGTGACAAGTCCCGGGGTTTATTAAGTTTCTGTAGGGCACATATCCCCCACCCTACACACACAATGCAACTCATGTACTTGGTTGTAACTGTCAATAACATGGACCCTTGTTTTCACACACAAGGACATGAAGGAGTAATTAAGTCTAACCTTGACTGAGCTCATGTTAACCAAAGAAACAGTATTTCACTGACATTTTATGGCTCATGCCACTTAATGCAAACAGTTTCATTGCCAAAAGTATTTATTTTTGTCAACAAGTCTTTCAGGAACTAAGTTTCAAGTGGAGTGTGTGCATGTGCAATATATTTTCTTCAGTATAGTGTTAGGGTAGAGCGCAATAGCTGTCCCTTGTGCAAGAGTGTAACAAGGGAAAATATAGTGTAAATGTATGCTTCGTCTCATTTACATGCTTTACGTCTAATTTGAAAGGTCAGATGTTTTTTTACTACAGATTTGAAATGTTCCAAACAAGGCAGCTAGGGCAAAATTTGAAAGTTAAGTGTTTCCAACGTGCAATATATTAGGAAAGATTTTACTTGAACAGCAAAACCTTGAACAATAACCAACCCTCCTTGATAACAACTGTCTAAACATGTGGCACAACCCGTTATTTCAAGATGTATGTCAGCAAAATCTGTAAAAAAATGAGGTAGAAATGAACTTGTATGTAAACACTTTGAGTGACCATACACTGCACTAAGAACATCTAACACAGAAAACAAACTTTATTTCCCTATATTGCAAAGATGTAGCCGAGTCCATGACAAGTCCCTGCAAGTCCATCACAAGCCCTCCAGTCCTAATTCCGATCACAAGCTATTCAAATGAGCTTCTACAAAGTCATTCATCTGTCATTGTTCATCCAGTACTTGTGACTGGCTTTATGAAAGGACTTCTGACTGGACTTGCGAAAGGACTTGTGAAAGGACTTGTGAAAGGACTTGTGAAAGGACTTGTGAAAGGACTTGTGAAAGGACTTGTGAAAGGACTTGTGAAAGGATTTGCAGGGACTCGACTACAACTCTGCTATATTGCACGAAAGGTTGTGCCAAGTGCTTATACAATTCTGAACACAAATGGATGGTTATTTCCCAAGATTTTGCTGTTCCTGATGGATTTTGGTGGGGGGTATTAAAGTCAAATCTTTCCCAATGTTGTCTGTAATTTGGGGTTGCATTTCAAGTTTGGGCCATATTGTTGCTGCCAAAAAAACCGATCAACTAGAATGGGGGCAATTTTCAATACAGGACACGTACTACCAAGCAGTTCCATCAGGGGTGTCATTTTCCAACTTCTTGGTTGACACATCGCACATGTCACTCGATCTAGAGGTTTATCTCTGGAATTTTCAGCATTCGGAAAGCAAGCCTCACAAATGTAAAGCAATCGGTAATTATCCAGTTGCAACTGCCAAAAGTAGCACTACTGATAAGTGGAATTTTGAAGCTTTGCACGGTGGAGTGAAAAGCAGGGAAGAAGGTTTGCGGGTATACCACGGAAAGATATCTCTTTTCTTTTTTGGGAAAGTGTTGGCTCTGTGAGAGAATAATCTCGAAATTTTGAACAGTATGCTCAGTTAAGTCTTCAGGAGACTGCACTACTGAGTTGCACTCAATAAGATGTATGTCATTTAAACTGCAGTGAACCTTTTTCTGTGATGCACTGCAAAAGAAATTGCCTATCTGGGACAAACTATTGGTGGCACGTTGCATTGTGAATCACCAAAATTGAGTATCCAGGGTCATTTCTGAAATCTAGGTTTTGGCTTCGGCTTTGACTTCCTCACCAGCTATCTCCAGCTCCATTGCCAATCTGAAGTTTTGAACACTTGAACAAAATAAACAGGCTCCCCATCACTCTGGGTTCAAGTAAAAATCTTTGATGTAGAAAAAAAGTGCCCCAGAGTCTAGCCAAATCTCAGGACCTAAAACTAGGGGAAGCTGTGCCCAAAGTCAGAGCCAAGCTTTGAGAAATTGCCCTGAGAACATGTACATCTACTATCTCAACTTGCCGTTACCAGTATTTTGTGTTAGTTATTAAGTTTGTATGCAGATTTTTTTTATGACTGTGCTTTGTACATGTATTGGATAATGGTGGAATATGCTGTTCTTTAATGTTCTATTAAGTTTTATCCCCCTTTTTTGGTGCAAAAACTGAATTAATAGGTATTTTTTAGTTTACAGACTTCCCAAATTTTACCTGGAATATATATAAATTAAAGTGTGTTTTGTTTATAAATATGTATAGATATTTCCATTATGATTGTATTCTAGAAGGTAGCAGTATTGTGCAAATTGATATCCTTGAAATTTTGTTTATTAAGTTGAAAAATCGATTAAATCAAATGTGTCAGTTCCAATGATTTGTTTGACAGTATTTACCCCACACAAAGTGGGGGTGTGATTCCTGGCTGTACTAACATCACTGGTTTGTGATTTCTGATGCGGATGCCCCCTGAACAAAAATATTCACAACTTGTGGATTGGGTTTTTCTGTCTACTATAATTTTGTGGGTTTTCTCCAGAATCATTCTCTGGGGGTTTTCTGAAACTGTATTTACCTTCCTCGTTTTGGGTGGGCTATCCTGGCTGATTGCCAAATAAATGATAAGTAAAGATTACCAATAGGGGTAAAATGATCTTAGTTGGTAGAAAACACATATAGTACAGTGTTCTGAAGGTTACAGGTTCAAGTCCCTCTCTTGCCAATTTCCTTTCTTGCCACACTATCAAGAATTGATGAAGTTACATGTACCAAGTAATTTTGACAGTTTCCTGTGTGATTTATTCTGTGATAACAAAATGTGAACTTTTTCTCGGTCCTAAATTGTTTAGTATTTCCCCATTTCTGTATGCAGTGACTGATATGATACAGCAGACGACTACGGTACTTATTTTAGGATGTAAGAGGGCGCTATACAATGTTAACACATTGTATTACACACGCAAAATCGAAGCCAGGCGTGCCCTGTCTGTACTGTAAGCGTCGTACATTAATTGTAGCCTACATGAATTAGTGAAAACAGTTCAATAATAAATTATTTTAAGGTTGTATGGGAAGTGTGTTATTTGTGTGTGTCTGTGGTGTATTTTGTTAAGCGCTTGGCAAATAGTGTTCGTCATAGATGAAATGTAGGGTGTTTTCTTGTGTAGATGTGATCATGATAGCTGGACCCCTGTCCCGTGGACGTGAAGATTTACATGAAGAGGAGATACAATAAGTGCACATTACAGTGACAACAGAAAGGTACTTCAATCATGGAGGTGCTTCAATCAAATGGGAAACGAGTTTCTTTTTTGTTTATTTTATAAACATGCTTAACAACACCCCCTCCCACGTCCATTCTCTAGAGGCTTATAGAGTGCCGAAGTGATGACGTCAATCAATGCAATGTTTAGAACCAGAATACATTCTAAACTGCATGTGTTTGGAACCATTGCCGGGGCAACTGACGTCAGACTTCGGTACTATAGATCCCTCAGAAATGTAAGGGGCGCAGATCCCAGTCGATTTCTTGAATGTTTGGAAATAGTTTGGGAATAGGCACCGTGGTGGTATCCGTCTTGGGGGGTAACAAAGAAAAATAGTACCACTTCCTCCATTATATACAATCTTTGCTTTTTCTTTAACAAAAAAAAAGAACAACAAATAAGAACTTCAATACATTTTGTTTAATTTACACGAGTCCGAACGCAAAAGCTGAATGCGCACGACGACGACGTCACCGCAGTTTAAACTGTAACAATGGGGTGAATAAACCACTCATTATTAAAGCACCGCCCCTTCAAGTCAAGTATTGACCAATCACAGCCGTGCGCGCCCCACTGGCCCGCCTTTTAGTTGGACCACAGTCGCAACTGCGATTGGTCGATGAGGATTGTGGTAAGTTGGCGGGAGGGCTAAGTTGAACAAGAAGGGTGAGGGGTGATCCCTGCTCTATGGGTGATGAAGCATTAATCAGGGAGGCGGGGGTAGACGGGGCCGGGGGAGGAATTGGATTTAGGAGTGGGAAACTACAAAAAGGGGACCCACAAAATAGGGGAAGATGATAGGGGATGGGACACAATGGGGAGGGGTTAGGGTGGGGATAACTACAAACAAGGGGGCCGGAGATAAGGGAGCGGAAAGACGTGGATTAGTGGAGATTCAAGATAAAGTAGCCGCGCTCTTCAACAAATTGGATTTGTTTTTCGTATATTGGAACTTTTAAATTGTATATTTTATTTTAAACAACAAACTACAATTTTATTCCATTTGGGGCTCCAGTAACCCTCCAAAAAGGCTTTTGGTCTTGGATGCTTTCGCGCCTCTCAGTTTTTACCCCTGTGGCATAAAATCACGGTGTCGGGTGGGCCTAGCCTGGAAGCGCGAGCCGGAGCAGCTTGTCGCGGTCACGCGTCATGACGTCACAAGTCGATTGATTTCTATGAAGTGAGCCACCTCGTGTTCATTTGTGTCGATGCTGTTGACCGACGTGGAAAATGGTCGACGGTGGTTCCGATTTGGAGTAGAAATTGGTTCTTTTTCCGAAGCAAGGTCTAAGCAAATTTTTCTTTTTCTGCTGTTGTGGTGACCTACAAAGAGTGGTCAGGATGTGTGGGGGATTTGCGTGCAGCAGAAATGCGCTAATCGCGCTCAACAGTCTTTATATCGTGAGTATTGCTCATTCCTTTATACTGAGAAGTGAGATAGCCATTCATTGCATCATGGAGGAAGGAATATTCCTTCCTCTATTGACTATGATTGCATGCATAACGTTATGATGGACTCGAGTAATAATCCGAGTAAACGTGGCGCACTTAGACGCTTTTCCCTACTTTCGTCAGATAGTTAAAAAAATTCTTTGTTGATAAGCTTTTGAACTCATTCAATAAACCTTTTCGACATTCTCAAAGCATCATGGACATGGGAACTGCATCAGTTTACTGGCATTAGTCTAGAAGTAGAAGAGCAAGCACATTAGAACAGACGTGATTGGTCGCATTGGTCACATGTTCGTTGTTATGCTTGCAAAAATCCTCTTCTGATTGGCTAATAATGTGACATTATTAGCTGTTCTAATTCCAGAAATTTGCATTCATCAGTAACTGGTACCCTGAGAGGGATTCCCCAATTATTTCCTTTATTTCTATTGCTATTTAAAATTGATTTTTCTGGTTATTTTTTTCTTTATGTTCCATGCAAAGATATGTGAAAAGGGTATCGCTCAACTCATGACAGATATTTAGCATAAAATCAATTAATATTTGGACTGGTTCACAGTGCCATTAGATCCGTCGGATTTTAGACCCCCGTGTAACCCATTTAGTTCTAAACAACATCTATATGGACAGATTCCTAGTTTATTGCTTAACCCTAACCCTGCCAGATGCAGCACAGTGCATCTGTGGTGACAGCTTGACCTTGCTGCACTCTGCACACAAGTCAATGTGACAAAGTATGCAATCTGATGCGTCTGGCAGGGTTTCTAGCCAAAATACCTTGGAGGGTTAGGGTTAATAATAATAGCCATGTTAAAAAGGAAAACAATCATACACGTGGAAGCTATAGAGCATATTGTTTGCAGAACTAAGTTGTTTACATCGGACGAGTAGCAATTGCAAAACCGTGCGTCGTCCAGTGAAAAAAACAGACGTAATTATTCCGCGGAGGAACCGACCATTATTTGGAGGTAGTTCCGTTTATTTTCTTTTGCCTTTAATCTTTACAAAACATATTTTGTTCGGTCAGATGTTGTTTTATTTTAATTATTGCAATTGACACGACCTTTCTTAAAGTTAATATAGTCATTACACGTACAATTTTATTACGATAATTATTTGTTTTTATCACTCCCCCCCGGCTAATATGGAGTCGCTTTGTTGATTAAAACGCCATAGCCGCGCCGCACGTGCATGTGAAGTATGTTCGTCAAAGAATTACATAAATATACAGTTGTGTTATGGACGTGAGTAAACCTTATTAATATCTGAACTTTTCCAGTCATTAAAAGGATCACTATGCTCGTAAATTAAGTATAAACCTAAAGTCTACAGCAATCCCTAACGTACCTTACTATACGCCAGAGACGATCAGATGGTTCCCGTGGAGAAGGGGGGGGAGGGGGGGGGGGTTAAACCGTTCAGTAGAGTGCCTGTTGATGAACTTGACGACTAGTTTAAAGATCCAATCATTGCCAAGTTCGCTAAGATATCATGTTGAATATGAGCAAGCTTAATTTTGTGGAAAGAGGGCAGGGTTTTGATTTATGAGGGAAATTATAGGGTAAAACAGCAACGTCTCTGACTGCAAAAAAAGGTAGGAAAGTCACATTTTCTTTGAAAGTGCGTTTTAAAATTACAACAAACATGAGTTAATCTGAAGAAAAAAAGACTGCTTTAGCTTGCAAAAATCTGCAAAAGTCAGTTTTGAACGGAACTCGGGAAAAAAAATAGGTGTCCTAAAGGTAACGATTACCGAACGAAATTGGTACTTAATAAAGCCATGGTCTGGAGGAAGTGTTCCTTCCTCCATGATAAAGCTTACTTCACAAGAACATTTCAGTTTTTTTAATAGGCTGTTTCATCGCGTGACTTTTTCCAGGGACAAAAACAGGTAATCGTTACCTTTAAGGACCCCGTTCCATATAAGAAAACGAAGGAGACAGTTTATGTTTCAGAACTTACCTCAATATTTTGCGATGATACAGGCAGGAAAAGTCACTCTGTGTGCTTGGAATCATCTAAATAGTTCGCTAAGATATCATGTTGAATATGAGCAAGCTTAATTTTGTGGAAAGAGGGCAGGGTTTTGATTTATGAGGGTAATTATGGGGTAAAACGGCAACGTCTCTGACTGCAAAAAAAGGTAGGAAAGTCACATATTGAGTTAATCTGAAGAAAAAAAAGACTACTTTAGCCTGCAAAAGTCACTTTGGTACTGTAAAGTCATCTGCAAAAGTCAGTTTTAAACGGATCTCGTAAACAAAATAGAGGTGTCCTAAAGGTAACGACTAACGACTACCCAAAAACAATGGGACTCAACACGATGAACAAATTTGTCAAATCATAACTCCAAAACTAAACAAGTAAATAAACATGTAATTTACATGTTGTAATACCTGATATCGTACGGTAATATCCCTAAAAATCAATGCAATTGAACATTCGGTTCTGAAGATATAAAAAATGCAACGCAACTGCCCAGTGCTTCGATTCGGAAACATTATTGGAAACATTTGGGCAACAACTCGTGAATGTCCGAAAAATATCCGTGACGTTCACATAGAGCAAAGGTAAAATATTTTCCGGAAAAATTTCTTCCAAAACGAATTATCCAAATGGAACCATATAAAGTACGTAAATTTTTAGAATATTCAGAAATATAAAGTGAAAAAATTGTGAAGTTTCAAGCTGCGATGTTAATGCTTAAAGGGTTTTTGTGAGGGAAGGTGTGACTCGACTACGAGTAGTCGCACGGGAGTTGAGTGTGTACAAACAAACAGAGCCACGTTTGGAGCGACGCACTCGGCGTAGTACTAGTAGTACCAGCTACGTGGTATTTTGTTACCGCAAGCTGTGTCGCATCGATGCATTCCGTTACGTGCATTGTCAATGTTTTTTCTACACTATTTCTTTTCGCTTTGCTTGTTTATGTAATTATTCCTGAACTTTTTATGTGATATGAACCCCACTAAAGGTCGGGAACAGAAACAAAATTACAACCTTAACCCTAACGTCCTAGGCATTCACTTGGGGTACAGTACACTGTACTACAAAATACTACTCAATTCTCATAGGCCTGTGTAGTAAAAGTACTGCATACTATAGTTTACTCAACTTCTCAAGTAGTATTTTGTAGTAGTTGGTGACGTTAGGGTTAAATTCATCCAAATTGTACCTCCCTTTTTCTTTCATTTTTTAAGGCTGTTTTTTGTTTTGCCCATTATATTTACAAATTTCCATTATATTAATTTTCGTTATATTAATTTTCAAAGCGTACAAAGAAAACCGACAGGAGTGGGATTCGAATCCCGCTCCTGCCAGTTTACTTTGTTCACTTTGAAAATGTATTCAAATTTACCTAGTCAGTTTCCCTTGTGGATTGTTTGACAATATATTAATTTTACTAAATGACTGTCTGATATTAAATCATGGATGACTAGTAACAAGCTGAAGCTCAATGAGGACAAAACTGGGATCCTTATCATAGGTTTACCTTTTAACTGAAATAATCTTCCCGACTTTGTTCTTACAGTAGGTAATTCAGCTATTAGACCATCTGCTTCAGCTAGGAATTTGTGGGTTTATTTTGATTGCAATATGACAATGACATCTCTTATTACTCACTTATGCAATGTCATCCATTTCTTCTTCACAATATTTCCAAAAGTAGAAAATTCATGAATCAGAATGCTTGCCATCTTGCAGTTAGAAGTCTCATTCTATCTATGTAGGTTAGATTACTGTAATGGGCTTCTCACATCTGTCCCAACAAGTCACCTTAAAAGACTTCAGAGCCTCCAGAACTGGGCAGCTCACCCTTTGTTGCAGTCACTACATTAGTTACCCATCTCCAAAAGAGTTCGTTACAAGTTATACTTTTGGTATATAAATTCACAGCCAGTCACCAGAATATATGCAGTCTTGCATTTTAGACCAAACCTCCGTTCTAGCTCCAATCCTTTCCGCCTGACTTCCCCACGTACTCGTAACAAAGCTGGTGACAGAACATTCACAGTCACTGCAGCAAAGGGGTGGAACAGTCTGCCTTTTTCCATTCAAAATGCTAAATCTCTTGAAACAATTCAGGAAGATGATCAAAACACATTTGTTTCACCAGTAATCAATTCACATGTAATTGTGTTTATGTATTAATTTAATGCATTGTACAATGTACATGTACATGTACTATGTACATATGTACAATCTGTCTTGTGTACAGGCATCCATGGTATTAATTTTCAGCTGTTACTAATCAACAATCCCGAAATAGAAACAAATGCTAGTCTTTCTAAAGTGCCGTAAAGAAGCCAACTGTTCAAAGGTAAATGTCGTACTACTCAACGAGTGAAGCCTTGTCAACCCGGCCCCCCCGATCCTGCCTGCCCCGATCTTGCCGGCCCCGATCTTGCCGGCCCTGGCCCGATTCGCTAGCTCGGAGGCCGGCCTCAATATTAAATTTTAGCAGATCCGAGCTCAATCCCGGCGGGCCCGATCCCGGTGGCCCCAATCTCATGATACCGTGGTGACTTCCATTATGTATTTTTTTTTTTTCTCTGTTCTTCCGGTAAGGAAAAAGTGACGCCATCACGATAATATCGAATATCGCAAAAAAATTTGCCGATATTTTTGTATCAAAATAAATGGATATCGAACATTCATTTGGGGTGAAGTACAATATACTACAAAGTACTACACATGTACATGTACATAATGCCAGTGTAGTAAATACTGCATACTACAGTTTACTACTAGTGGTATTTTGTAGCTTTAGGTCAGGTTAGGGTTAAGGTAAGGATTTATATTTCTACCTGGCCCAGTTACAAGCCAGCACTTCTCTCACCCTTGTGAGTTGGGAAAGGTCAGGGTGGGATTACCCCCAGTGATAAGATCCTCCATCAATTAAACCAAACTGGACTTCCTGGATTTAATTAGCCTTCAGATTCCGCTTGGCTGGTGATTTGGTGAGTGTGGGGGAGAGAGCAGTGCCAGTGCAACAAATAACGCAGTGGCAGTAGGATCTATATCCAGCTTGCAATTCATACTCTGCAGTCTGCATTTTGTCACATGGAGCTTGAGTCATACATTTAGTGCACATAATGTGCTTCTAGTTCACAATGTCTATATATATAGTGTTTTCATAGTCATGCATGCTAGTGTTTGGGGCCCAGTTTCGTTTTGCTTTCAATTCTGCTAACAGCCTTTTGGTCCGCTCAGAAGAGAAAGGCCCTAACCCTGCTAGTAGTCCAACAAAATCCAACTGTGGTAAAAAGCTGTTGTAATTGGTTGGATTAATACAATGTAGCAGACAATATGAACTACATGTATATGGTGTGTTGGATATTGTATTCAACTGGGACTGAAAACCCAATCCACACGATTAAAAAATTCCCCACAAAATGCACTGTGCGGCCAACATAATATACGTTGTATGACTGGCAAGTGTGATGCGTTTTTTTTTCATGTTAAAAAAGAAAGTGCAAAATGCACTATGGATGTCATCTCATTACCACATGAACTGTTATTTCCTTGAAATCCATTTTCAGAAATAAACGATCAAACAGCTCTCCACAAAGTTCATTGTGCGGCCACTGTATGTCGCACAACTTGCAAGTGTTACCGTACTTGGTTTTGTTAATTTTTTTTTTTTTTTAAAGGCAGTGCAAAACGCCCACCAAAACTCACACAGCTGGCTGAGCGATGCACTGAACATGATTGCTGAACTTGGGGACACTAACATGTCTTTAGTGTTAACGTTGGACAGAGCTCTTCACATACATGTAATGCTATGAAATAATCATATCACAATCTTACAAAAAAGTCTTTTTTTTTCTGTTCAGATATGTTTGTACATGTACATGATGTAGCTAATAATCTACATTTACCATTTTGGGCTGTTTTGGAAACTTTTCCAAAACAGCCCTTGTTTTCGTTAAGATTTTTTTTTTTTTTTTTTTTTTTTTTTTTTTTTTTCCTTTTTTCCTTTTCAGACTTTTTCCCATAGCATTTGTACACGTTTTCTTTCTTACCGGCACTTTGGCTACTTTTATGTGACCGATTGACTTCAAACTTGGCAGACACTTAGACTAACTGCTCAGAATGTATGCCGAACATTTACGTCATGACGTCATCACGTGATTTTTTATGAATTTTTGAAATTTTAAAATCGTAATATTCTTTTTAATATATCTAGCGAACAAAACAAGATATTTTCAAAATTCTTTTTGTTATAGCTTTGGTAGGTCTCAAAGATATGCCCTAAAAAGGAAAAAAATGTGTGACGTCATGATGACATCATCAAAAATGTGCTTTTTTAAAACACATAAGGATAGGTCCAATCGTCATGAAAATTGGTGGGTAGGTAGATACTGTCACTAGCATGCAAAATCTGAAATGATGTCATGATGACGTCATCGGCAATTTTGTTTATGATTTTTGAAATTTGTGAAATTTCATTTTAATCACAAAATTTTACATAAAAAAACAAAACAGCCCTGTGTTTGTCCACAAACACTGTACCATATGTCTAGTTTGCTTTGGAATTGAATCGTTTAGTCTACTCTTGAGGCAATTTAAAAGAAAGTTTATTCACCATACAAAACCATACAGCTGTTTTGTATGGTATACCTGCTGTACACTCAGTGACTCAATGTATGGTTTCATATGGTCACATTGCTTATTAGAGATAAGCTGTGTACCACTGGTGTGTGGTACAATAGCTAGTCCACTGTGTAGCTACTGTCTGGTTTTGTATGGTCAAAAGACTTGCCTGTACTGAACTATGTAAGGTGATGAATGGTAAATCAACTTGACCTCTGTATGACACTGTAAGGTTCTGTTTGGTTGTACAGGCTGTGTCTGCTGGGCTATGGCAGGTGCAAGGTTTTGTATGGTGAACCAACTCCATTGTGTACTGGGGAACATTGATGAATAGGCCTATACCATTTTAGAATTAGGGTGGTTTCTCTTTATTTATGTACTGGGGAACATTGATGAATAGGCATATACCATTTTAGAATTAGGGTGGTTTCTCAATACTATTGATTGTATTGATATTCATAACTTTATGTAACATTTTATAATTTTACTTATATTATATAATCAAACAATAGCATACATTGTACAATTTTACAAAGGAAAGTAATAGTATATAAGGCCTACTCCATGAATAAACTGAGCCAACAAAAAAGAGAACTAAAACACCACAGAAATCAAAGAGCAACATTGGACACACTCCATCCAGCATGTAAAACAAAGCAGTCCAGATAAGTGCAAATATGAAACGAAGCCCCCAGCATATAACTTACCATAGCCCCAAAACATGTAGTCTGTAAATAAGCCACGATGAAGTATATTGTTGTTGTATATTCACCATAGAAAACCATTTGGCATACACTGTGCCCCACAGTGAAGCATACTTACCATACAAAACCATGTGTATGGTTTTGCCATGTCAATAACCTTGCTATAGCATTACACTGTATGGTTTTGCCATGTGTGTGTTAATGCTATGGTAAAATTTGGATATGAAAATTGTGTAAGGTTTTGTATGGTCAAAAAGTAGGAGGGTTAGTAGGCAGCTGTAATCATGTACATGTACAGTCGACTCCTGTTATAACGAGCTCGGTCATAACGATATCGCGGATGTAACGAGCACATTCTCCCAGTCCCGATCAATTCGTGTACATTACTATGGGGAAATATTTGGTTATTACGGGCACGGACATTACGAGACTCCGGCTAAAACGACGATTTTGGCCGACCCCAGGCGAGCAAAACCGTTGTTCTCAACCCATTTACAACGACATCTTTTCAAAACTACGGACACTGCAGCTTGTCAACGACAAACCTTTTGTCCCGATGCGGGCATCATGCTCCTGTCTTCTAATTCAGGCAACGCACCTAAGCTTCACCCATCAATGTACCTTTGTAAGGACTTTAACCCAACGTTATTTCATCTCGCCGATTTTAAATATATTCAATGGGACGGTGATAATCAGCGCAGTGGGTCTAGTCGCTAATCCCCCCGCTGCGGTTTAGCATGACCAGGCTCACGACTGCGGCACCACGCCGCCAAATGTTTTTTTATTATTATTTTTATTATTATTATTATAAACGGACAATAGGGGGCGCTCAGGAGATAAGTGTTATCATTGTAAGGAATAGCCTTTAGTGCTCCTGCCCGAACATCGGGTGCGTAATTGCTCCCTATTGTTGGCTTGTGGCTATTAAAAAATGCATTAGGAAAAAATGCACCGTGTCTTTTGTTATTGCGTGTGAATCTGGGCAAACTGGGAATATAAGGAGGGGGATTTTTCCCAAGAAGCCATACGTTTATCGTACTCCATCAAGACAACTGTCAAGATTATACTGCAATGGCTTCTATCAACATGATCAAGAACAAGCGAAAGGGACATTCCATCGAGACCAAGTTGGAAATCATCAGGGCCGTCGATGCTGGATGCACCGATTTTTTCCCAGAAGTAAAAACAAAACGGTGGCAGCATCGTAAACCAAAAACGGCTCTTTTCAGAGCCACCACAATTTCCAAAAAGAAATAAGTTCAGTCTGTCTGTCGAAAATAAAACAAAGGTTATTCCGAAGAATACAGTTTAAAAGTAAAAAAAATAACGACTGTTCCCCCCCCCCCCCCCCCCCCAACAATAAAAAGCAACAAATCCCACTGACAACAGGTCCCCCACCAAAAACCAAACACAAAGGTTATTCCGAAGAATAAGTTAAAAAAAAACTGAAGTTAAAAAAATACCCTCAACAAACCCCCCCCCCCCCCCCGCCAAAAAAAAATCCCACTGAAAACAGGTGTCCCAGAAACTTTAAATGCCCCACCAAAAAAGGTTAATCCGAAATTATAAAAACTTAAAAGAATCCCTCCAGAAACAATAATCCCCAATTACTCCACAAAGTCAACAACAAAAATTAATATTTCACATCCAAGGAGACACTAAAACCCCGAAGTAATATTGGCGCCCTCTCTTGCCCGATTCCAGCAAAAGCAAAATGTCACTCGGCACGATTTGTGCGAGTAACCTACTTGCCTGATTCTTCTCGGCGATGTCTTCTCAGCGATGATGACTTCTCCTCCGGATTCAGGTCGTCAAATATTACACAATGTACTCTTAAAAGTATTTTATTTATTTTATTTTATTCATCACCATCAGTTAAATATTATAATAACAGACGTACATACCAACATACGTTCATCTTTTCATGAGTTCGGACGTGCGTTACACGATTACAACACGCGCGCACATGTACAGATACATGTAGCACGTAACTTGTGCACAACGAATGGGAAAAACTGCGCTCCGGTTGTAGCGAGGTTCCGGCTATAACGACAGAATTGTGAAAGTCCGCCGGACCTCGTTATAACGGGAGTCGACTGTATACATTGTACATGATGTACATGTACTTAATAGAAATATGCGATGTATGTGGCCTGCATATTCATGAATAATATGCATATTTGGCATAAATATTGGTAGAAGTACACACATTTCTGAACCTACAGATCATGCACACATTATATGCATGTACATTGTACAAAGTGAGCTTGGTTATCGATTTCAAAACCAAAATGTTGTCGCTCAGTCTCTAGAGAGTTTCCTGGATATGCATGTACACGTACGTACAAAATGTATGTGCTGGCATAATGATCTCATCACCTCATTTGTGTTGGTCATGAACTCGCACTATATGTATAACTATAAGCTTGGGTAAATGCATAAACTTGACCTAATCATGGTTGTAATGTTATTTTTATACCTGTACATGAACAGGGCTACATGAACAGGGCTACATGAACACTGTACATGTGTGTGTGTACGTGCACTGTATATATCTCCGAGGACAAGAGAAGAAAGGAAACACAAAGAAACCTTTCAGTCCTCGAACGTAGAGTCTTTTGTTGAAATCGGTCCTCGAACGTAAGGATACGTGCTTAGTCTATGGGGGTTGGTTATATTAAAGGAACAATAGGAAACACAAAGCATTGTCCTCGGACGTATTGGGGAAGTACGACTGTGTGTGCATGGACCCCTAATAATGTACCACACACATAGCAATTTACAAATCCCTGCCGTTGATCGTGGGCGTTTATACAATTATATTCCTCTGTCACCCAGTACCTTGTATTGCAGGGGCACTATGACCAAAGGATCTGGACAAGTCTAATCAGACCCAGGATGACATTATACACAGTGCATTATTACTACTGCATATACGGCCAAACATTTATAAGTAAAATCCTGCTACACACCAGGCACGAGGGCTTGTAACCTTTGGTTCATACAACTCCACGTACGTACGTGTGTTATAGTACCATTGTTATAGACACGTGGCCGAGGCTATTGTTGGTTGTGAACATCTGGATTAAAGCATGTTGGCAGTGCACTATATCAAAACTGGAAGATTGCATTGTAGATTTGTGTACATATCAGTGGTTGTAAAATCAAATAATGAAATTTGATGAAATTATAAAAAAGGATACAAAACCTTTCCTCAGTTTAAAATATCTTGAAGTTAAAGCTAGTGTACATGATTGGTCATTGTTGCAAGTTTCAGAAATGGGCGGATTTTGGGGTTAGTATTTTATAGGAAATATCGTTCCACTGACCTGTTCAAAAGTTTTGCGTTGTTGGATGGCAAAACAAAAAAACGAGAGAAAAACGGCGCTCATTTTTAACCGTCAGGCAGATGATAGCCTTAGTCAACGTGCGCGTGCTACATGTACATATGTGTACCTAGACCATGTAGACGTGTGACGCGCCCCGAATGCCAGCATGTCCGGGGCGCAATTTGTTTTCCCTAAACAACATCCGAATGGGGTTAACGCTATGAGATTTTGGACCTAATTACTTCCCTTTAAAAAAAAATTCTCCGGAGCCACGAATTAGAAAAAAAATGAATTCGAACGTAATGGAATTTCGGACTTTATTTCCCTTTAAAAAAAATCCTCCAAAGCTGGAAATTAGAAAAAAAAGAAAGTACAATCTCCTTCCTCACAGTCTAACACCGTATCCACTGAGCCATTGGAATGCTCGACAGACAAAGAGAATTCATTGCATTATATACCCAGCCCTATAACATTATGCGTGTGTATATTAAAAGTATTATAGAGGGCGCTCAACAAATGCATCCATTCGGATGTCGTTTGGGAAAAAATAATTCGCATCAGTTACGTGCCACTCATCCGGGTAGCCATGCGTGCCTTGACTAAAGGCTACAGGGCAGTTTTCCAACGATTTCCAGCTCAAAATCGTTGGGAAAACGATATAAATTTCCACTTTTCTTGACGACAGTACACCTGGTGCCATCATTTCTTTTTGCTGGTACTGGATACATGTACATGTACAACGTACGTATAGTACAGTTTACAAGCACCTATTTAACAAGAAATTTAGGAATCAACGATATATAGAATTTCACAGTATATTTCACATGTGTGTTATCATGGAGGAATGGTATAATGTATGCGCATGTGTACATGTCAGTACATGTAAACGTACTCGTAATATACTTATAAATAGTGTCAAACTGTACATGTGTCTCTCATGCTTGCATAGTATAGACATGATAGAGTACCGAAGTCTGACGTCAGTTGGCACGACAACTGGCTCCAAACAAATGGAGATTTCGACTGTTCATTTGTTAACGGCCAGTCATGCAAACACATTCACACAAAATAACAAAAGTATTCTGGCTCCAAACATTGCATTGACGTCATCACTTTGGTACTCTGTTCCTTAAAATTTAAGGTACTCGTACATAATTATGTGTAAATTCTATCAGTTACAAAGAATTTGCTATTTATAATCTGATGTGTGTGCAGGTGCGTGTACAATGTATGTATATACATGTATACAGGTATGTATAAATATTAAATAATTTAGCCACTATGATTAAAATACCTACGTGCACACAGGTACAGTACATAGACATTTTTAATAATTTACATTGTGTACATTTTTGTATGTGTCTACTGTATTCGTGTACATCTCACTAATCCGCAAGGCATAGTGGATTTGGGAAAGTTGTGAGTTGATTGTAAGTTGCATATAAAAATATTTCAATTAATTTCTAGGGCCCAACTTATAGGGTTTCTAACTACACAAGTTTCTGCCAGTGGAACCTCCATGCATTTCATAGAGACTGTAAGCTTTAAGTACAGCAAAAGGTTTGCCAGCTTCAAAGGCAGATTTTGCTTAAAGGGTGGCTGCAATGAAATTGTACACACAATTAAATTTTGTGTTGTATAACTCTTTTACAATATAAGAAATGTGAATAAAATGTGTTTTCCGTGTTTCTGCCCATTTTTGGTGTTAATTTTCCCGGAATAAAGTCCCCCCCCCCCTTTCTCTATTGTTTCCGCGCTCCTAATTGCGTGACGTCATCTCGGGAACACGGAAACTCAGCGAGAGTAGTTTGATCAGTGTGCGTTTGTGTACGTGTGGATGTATGCCGTTATTGAGGGAACCAGCCACGCGCGAATAAATAGCTTTGGATGAAGGGACCAGGGAAACATTTCTCGTCGCGTTAAAATCTTTAAACAGAATCTTTTGGATCTGAATCTGACAATTAAGTGTCGATTTTAGACTTGTTGATTCAGACATTTCTTCGGAACATTATTGGGGCGAGGAAGATGAGGATCTTGGAGAATCTTCCTTACATGTATGAGCCAGAAGGCGAGAGTAACAGCAAAACTACTGAAGACTCCGAATCGGACTCCCGATGCGGAACGCGGTGAAAGACTTGAAAACAACGATTGCTAGGCTAAGCCTAAATAACACTCTCTCAGTCCAAATACGACGGTATTTCGGTTCTACTGGAAAGAGGTGAAGACTGACACCATATCCTTAGTGGTGTTGCTGAATCCAGCAGCAACACAACGACACGGTATTATCGACGAAAAACATTTGCAAAACACTGAAAGCTTTCCACGACACAGCGGAAACACACGTGCATGTCAATGCAATGCACGCTCGGTATATACTACATGTACATGTCGAGTCATGGCCGACCAGCCAGCCGGGTTCCCGGGATGACATCACATCGGCGTTACCACTTAATGGGCGGGGCTGATCCCCTCCCGCCTTAAAAAAAATTATTTTCAAATGCTTACGCGAAATACAAAAATACAAACAACACACAGTTGTGTTTCAAAAACTTTATTTCATCGATATACACAATAAAAATTCCATTGCAGCCACCCTTTAAAATAGTAATGCAACTACAGATCTCCATGCGCATGCAGGCATTAGCACTACATGTACTTGATTGTGAAATAGCGTTTAATCTAGTAACATAATCTGCTATACATGTACAAGTACATCAAGTACATGTACAAGTACAAGTACAAGTACATGTACAAGTACAAGTACATGTACAAGTACAAGTACAAGTACATGTACAAGTACATGTACATGTACATGTACATGTACATGTACATGTACATGTACATGGTACATGTACATGTACATGTACATGTACATGTACATGTACATGTACATGTACATGTACATGTACATGTACATGTACATGTACATGTACATGTACATGTACAAGTACATGTACATGTACATGTACAAGTACATGTACATGTACATGTACATGTACATGTACATGTACATGTACATGTACATGTACAAGTACATGTAGTTAGCACAGCTTTTCTACTTAGCCTTTCTGCTTACCGTGTTTGAATGTCAAACCATAATTGTCAAACCTCTCAAAACAAGCCAAATATCTGGCCCAGATCACAGGGTCGATCCAGCCGGTAAGCTATTTCCAGCAGTTGAATTTGTTCAACTCAAGAAATAAACTTATTTATTCACCACAATCATTGATCTTCACAAAGTGTTGCTCCAGGGAAGTTAAGTTTTTATTAAATTTTCACAGAAGCATTCTTGACTGTTTTGGAAATAAGAGTGTCCGTGTCCATGCACCTTCGCTAGCGCTAGCCTAGGGGTGTACATGACCAATGTGAGGTAGATTTTATTAGCTACTTGAGCTTACCGCTTTGCACAAGTTTCTATTACGGCTGTGTGTATTGTAGGATAGTTATTTTTCTCACAGCATGCATGTCAAATATGAATTTTGCTAATTCTGTATTGGCCGCTAGAAAAAATACTCAGTGATATTCAATGTACATGTACATGACATGCACTTTCACAAGGATTGTTTTAAATGGTAGTCGCCCGATAGAAGGCTAAAAGCCACAACAGAGGTGGTTGGGTTGGCCACATTTTAGGTTGCCAGCCCTACCACACTTATGGTTTTCCTAAGTCCAGATCTAAATAGAGGATCAATCTTCAATAGGTACCAAAGACATTATCCCAATATTCAGAATGATATAGACCCAGGTGGGGTAACTTTCACTGTTGTTGAGACCAACTCAACTCCCCATGGGAGATGCCAGGTTAGTCACTGATGTCAGTGACTAGGAAATTGATATTGTGTATACATTGATAGGCATAATTAATGTAGTCTTAATCTGTTAAAACATGCGAGATTTTTGTGTGTATGTCATGCAATGGTGAAGTTGGATTAATTAAAGAAAATTTGGACAAATACAGAGTGATCTGTGAACCTACACGTGTAGGGCTGTACGTAATACGCACAATTTTAGCCAGGATTGGAAAACAGGTTGTCCAAAATTGCTGTCAATTGAAAAAAAGGATGTCCACATTTCTCAGCTGGGTGTCTAAACTCCAAAATCCAAAACAGACACCCCTCTGGCTAAAACCGTGTATACATGGACAGTACAGTACACATTGATTTTGTCTTTTTTCCCCCCCTTTTTCATATACATGTACATTCATGCAAAAATCAATATGGAAAATCTCAACTCAGTTAGTGAAATTAGTTGTTTGACATGTACAGGAGCGTACATGAAATATGGTACATGACAATTGCAATGTCTTGAAATCATCAGTCATGCTAGGGCCAATTTCACGGAGCTGCTAATAAGCACAAAATAATTGCTTAGCACCAAAAAGCCTTGCTTAGTTAGAGCAAACAGTTGAATGTCAGCCACAAGCGATACACTTCACATCAAAATTTAGTTAAGCAAATGTTTGTGCTGAGCATTGCCGTGAAATTGGCCCTTAGGTTGTGCAAATACAATGTACATGTACAATGTATGGTACACTTCGTGTTCTAGTGCATGCCCCGTGTTAATTTGATTTCCTGATCCTGTTTTTAAGATTTAGTCTGGCTATCATAAATCAGTTGAAGTCCTCGATTGCTCGCAATCAGATGCCGTGTGGTTGGGAAGATTCACCCATGTCTCCCATGAGCTTTGTATACGCGTACACTTGTTAGTTAATACAAATGTACATACACATACATAGAGTAGCATGATTCCTATGCTGCAATCCTGGCACGTAGTTGATCATTGACCACCAATCTAATCAGGAGAAGCATTTGTTTTAATGCCTCGGCTTTGAAGATGAACGGCCGCACGATCCCACCGCGTCATGCTATGAATCAAGACCTCCTCGCAGTCGTGCTCTTTAGCATCGCAGTTTGCACAGTCCGTTATTCAGTGACATATTAACTCAAACTTGAAATCTATGACTCTTGCTTGTTATGACGCTGCGTTACTCTTTTGGCATTTTGTATTTTTTTTTACAAATTTTGAGCTGCAGGTTCATACATGTACATACATGTATTTTATTTTGCAATTTATCCTAACCCTCCTATTTTGAAGCTCCCCACTTCATCCAGGAAACTCATTAAAAACCTGACCTTGAAAATGCTATGAAATTAAATTGTCTATGTGTACATGTATCCACTTAATAGCAGGACGCACATGTACATGTGTGCTGTTGGGTCCGATGAGACCCAACGGAATAATGGTTACCGTAATTTTCGGAATATAGGCCGCGTGGAGTATAAGCCGCAGCACGCAAAAATCTGCAAATTAAGATTTAAAGTTGGCGTATTAGCCGCACCGGCGTATAAACCGCACCGCGGCGCTGACGACCGACCACAAAAGTCATCGTGCTGTGTAGCGCTCGTACTGTATGTAAAATTGTTCCACTATCGAAATCACATGCAATCCTAAAGTGTAAGCAGCGCAAGAACGAGATAGGCGGAAAGAAAAGGCGAGTTTGGGTTCAATATCGACGTCATCTTACCTGACTTCAATTTAAGTGTCTGGTTCCTGCTATGATATTCTTATTGAAAACGCAATTATCGAGAGTCGGCAAACTGGTGGTATACGAGTATCTGTGGACAGTGCCCTCATTCGACGCGCCCGGAGCCCAATAAACTTTCATAAGTCCTCGAAATTACCAATTTTGACGGGCTGGATGAGCGTCCTGGCTGGGTGGGCCGCGCGGCAGTTCTTTTTTTTTTTACGGCAGACTTGTCGAGTTCAATTTGTCTGGAACGTTTTAATTAATTAAGCGATGCACGGCATATTTGTCGAATAATAAATCGCAAACAGAAAACTCTTCGGTTTCCACGTGTCCGAGTCATCGCAGCACACATGCACTATGCACGATCGTTTGCACGAGGGGAGTTCGTTGTGTTAAGTTGAACAGGCAACGCTACTCCCTCTGGACCATCGCTAAACCGCACACATGGCTTAGCCGGCTTTGGGGGTTCGGGTTACTGTAGTAAGAGCTACCTGGCTAAAGCTAGCAGCGGATTCGGTCGCGGATTCAGAGCTTGTTTTTAGGCTGTGACTGATTCCCGCCCCAGTGAGAAAGAATAAAAATAATGCACGGACGGGAACCAGTCTGCTTGGGGAATCGAGGTTTTGTGAAGGTTTTTACATGGGGCGTGCGGGCTCTAGCGCGATCGCTTATCACACGCACGGGCAATTACCAGCGCGATCGAAAAGCGCCGTTTTGTAGGATCCGGCAACGGTTTGGTACTGACAAATTGAGCAATTTGAGGGCTTGGTTCGGCAAGAAGGGCACAACGGCCAAAGTATTAATGGAGCACAGCACAACTGATCGTGAAAAGTGCATTTTTACAAGGGGCATCACGGCAACTAAGCCTTAGGGCATCGACGGCACTGTACATGGCCGCCGTGAATTTCGAACCTTGTGTGACTGATTTTATTCTTCAACTGTTGCCGTATAAACCGCCCGGAGTAAAAGCCGCAGGGACATTTTTCAGCGTGAGAATCAACGTATAAGCCGCGGCCTATATTCCGAAAATTACGGTAATTGTGGGTATAAAATGTGTCCAACTTGCCCTTTTCCTTAAATTTCTATTAATATTTTTAATGTTTGTCAAAGATATATTTTAACTTGTTTTTCAAATATTTTCACAATGATGATCATTTGTTGGATGATAAGCCAATGATAAGCATTTCCACGATGGTAAACACCCATGGCTGAAACAAATGGAAATTAGCAAGTCCAAAACTCGCCATGCAATTCCTGTATATTATTTTTAAGAAGTTAATGGCTTAGACATGTATATAATGTGGACACACTGACTGAAAAAAATGTTCTGCTGAACATACATGCATTCCGATAATGCTGCATTGTATACATGCACATGTCTTATTTCAGTCTATGCAGTTGGGTTACGTTGAATTATGATGGATTCAGGACTGTAGAGCCTTGGCACCATTACTTTACATGGAGCTATGATGCCCCAATAAGCCATTTGAGAGTTAAATTTGAATAACATCTGGTACACTGACGTGCTCAAAATGCTTTGCACATTTTAACTTTGAATTCTCCAGACCAAAGAGACTGTTACTATATCACGTGATTCGGGGCAAGCCTTATGCTAGCAACCCCCAGCTCCGGAATGGTCTGGTGTCTTTGTGCTATTCTCACCCATTGTGAACAATGTATTGGTGCTAATTAGCGTCTCTTACGTAACCATGCAAGAGCTTGCCCCGAATCATGTGATATAGCAACAGTGTCTTTGGTCTGGAGAATTCAAAGTTAAAATGTGCCAAGCATTTGGAGCAAGTCAGTGTACCAGTTGTTATTCAAATTTAACTCGCAAATGGCTTATTTGTCTAAGTTCAAAGTATCTGCCATACATGTAGGTACATGTATACTGCACAGTGTTGGATTTTGACAGGACACTTCCTAGTAATTTATATACATGTACATCTATGTACATGAAATTGTCTGAACTTACAAAATAATGCACATTTGTGTGGGGTATGAGAGTAGGTTGGCTATGTAGTAGTAGACATTTACACAGCAGAATCTTAACCCTAACCCTGCTAAATCCAATAATATCCAACTGTGTACTTTCTCAAAGTGAACAAAGAAACTGGCAGGAGCGGGATTCGAACCTGCGACCTCCGTTAGATTTAGTTGTTTTGGGTGGTGAACAAAAGATCTTTTGTTCTAGCTGTTGGAGTCAATTTACCAACCTTCACACTTTTCAGTTGTTGGGATCCTGTTGGATTCAACAGGGTCGGCCAATCGCCTAGAGAAAACCCAAAGGGGTGAGGGTTAAAATAATACTGATAAAACTTGGGTTAAAAATTGCATGTTAACACTGATTTTCAAATGAAAAGCACTCCCAGCCCAAACACCCTAAAAATAAGTGCCTTCACTACGGTATTAACTATTAACTCTTTTTTTTATGTATCTCTCTCTCTTCTTCTCCTTAGATTGTAGCTCTAATCTTAATCATTGTCCCGCCGGTTGCCAAGAGTGCAGCCTATGTGTCTAGTATGTACATCGTGGGAGGTATCATCGCCTGTGGTATTTTCTTGTTTGCTGTGGCAATCATCGGCCTGATTGGCGCGCTCAAACACCACCAAGTCTGCCTCTTCTTTGTATCCTTGACAAATAATAATTTCCAAAGGGAAAACTCGTAAATTTTCTTTTGTTTATTTTCAAAGGAAACTGGCAGGAGCGGGATTTGAACCTGCGACCACTGAAATACCGAATTGGCACTCTACCAACTGATATGTTGGTGGTCTCCCAAATTGTCAGTGTCTTTGACAATTGTTCGGGAGACAACCAACATAGGGCAAGATAGCTCAGTTGGTAGAGCACAAGTACAGTATTCTGGAAGTTGCAGGTTCATATCCCCCTCCTGCCAGTTTTCTTTGTTCACTTTGAAAATTAATTTAAATAATAATTGTAATAGTGGACATTTGTAAAGTGCACATATCCACCAAGACCACGATGCTCAATGTGCTATATTATTATTACCCCTGCTCATCAGGCCCATTAATCATTCCTCAAACCGTCTCGGCCCCAGCTGTAAGTTAAGTGCACACAGGCTAATTAAACACATAACAATCACTGCTCTCACAGGTACCCATTTACTCCTGGGTGGAGAGAAGCAACTTGTGACAAAGTGCCTTGCTTAAGGTCACAAGCACCATGACCCCAGCTGGTCTCAAACCCAAAACATGCAGTATCACCGAGATCTTGAGTCCGACACACGGCCACAGCGCTCTACAATGTCGACTCAGTAGGTTTTTTCTAATTTTGATGGGTTCAGGACTGGTAGCACCTTGGCACCATTACTTTACATGGAGCTATGATGCCCCAATTTGTCCAAGTCCAAAGAATGTGCCATATGTATACTGCACAGTGTTGGATTTTGACAGGTTGAGGACACTTCCTAGTCAAAATGACTAGGGGGTTACAACCTGGGAAGCGGCAGTGTGGAGAACATTCAATAAGGATACATTTGAAGCCTTTGAAGAACAATTATTGATTAAACTGTAAGCCTTTGATGCAAAAATTCCACTTTTCTTGAAAATGACAGCACACCAGGCGCCATGATTTCACAGGATGCTTGAGACTATTTATTACTTACATGTACAGTCAAGTATTAAGGTATTTTATAATAATTCCGTAAAAAAAAATTTTTTTATATTTGCAAATGTTGTATATTGCCTTTAACCTTAACCCCCCTGGCATAATTTACTAGAAACCATACCCCTCCTTTCAAATCCTAACACCGTAAACTGTACACACTAATTGTTGGACTCTGATTCTGGTGGTATGCCAAACTCAGTGTAAAGGACTATCAGTTTGGGGGTCCAGTACCCATCCTAACAGATTCCAACCAAACATGCTGTTGGGTTTTGATGGGTTGATTACTGTTACAGTTAAATTTGATTCTGTTCTTTGTTCCACATTTCCGTGCATTTGGCTATTGTGTCGGTTTTTTTTTCCTGAGCTTGTAATTTGCATCCACAGTACATGGTGATTTTGTTTCTAGTGTTCCTGATTCAGATTTCGGTTTCCATCGCTTGCCTGGCCCTTGGCAAAGAACAGCGAAACAAGCTGGTGGCAGCCAGTTGGGAAAACTCCAGCAACGCTACCAAGATTGACATTCAGAAAGGGCTGGACTGCTGCGGGTTCAACGCGTCTGACTCAACCCACCCGGAATGCTCCAATGTAAGAGTTTGCGTATTTGTAAAAAAAAATACATTCCTTAGACCATCTCAATTCCCCGAGAAGTATCTTCAGCCCAAAGGAATAATCCAAACATAACAACCAGCCCTAGCCTCACAGGTACCCGTTTACTCTTGGGTGGAGAGAAGCAGTTGGTTCCAAAAGCGTCTTGCTCAAACCCTTTATAGACAATGTGCACTTTGTTTGTTTATCGCTCTAAACCGCCCGATATTCAAATGTGCCCTGCGGTATGCGTACGCATCTGTTTGCATAAATTCGGTTAAGGAGTGACATCAAAGGTCACATAATTCAAAGATTCAATTTGACCTGCGACGCCGCTCCTCAATCAAATTTTATGAAAAACACGATGCGTGCGCATACCGCCGGGCACATTTCAGTATAACAAGTGACGACAGAGGGCGCATCCTTTATCAGATACGTGTATTACGATCACCGCAAGGCGGTCTACAGGGGCCAATTTCACGGAGCTGCTAAGCACAAAAATCTGCTTAGCGCAAAAATGTGCTTAGCGCAAAAATGTCTTGCTTAGGGTACATTCTTAAAAGGCAATCAGAATACATTATAAATTCTCCTATTATTTATACATCAACTCACCGCTTTATTTTTGGAAGATGCGGCGTTCCATACAAGGCTGTCGACAGCTTGGTAGACACGCTATCATGCAAACAAATATAGCGGCCCCTGATGATTGCATCCGAGTCCAACTTTCTCTTAATTTTTCATTTTTTGAAAATGCGTCGGATATGGCCTGAAAAGTAGGTCATGTTCCGTTCCATTCCGCTAACAACCTTTATTTTGTTATTCAGGACATCAAACTGAGTAGGAAAACATAAGTTAACCTAGCTCCCACCACGGATGTCACTTTCTGAATGTTTTTTTTTACCGTAGTGTAACATTGGGTAGCACACAATCCAGCATTGTGGATTCCATAAATGAGGCCTACAATCTTGACATTTGAATTCAACATTTTCTGTTATTTCTTGTCGCTCCTTCATGCAGTTGCCCTGCTTTAAGTCGAACTGCACCTCCTGCATGCCATTAATGGACGACGTGTTTTATCAAGGGCTTCACTACTCGGGAGGAGTGGGGCTCTTCTTTAGCTTCACAGAGGTAAGCCTGGATTGAGATTGCTTGGTTGCTTGGTATGTTATACTCTGCATGGGCATAAGGCTATTAATGTTTGGCATATGGCTGCAGTGGGTTTCTTACTACTCGTTGTCAATCTTACTACTCGTTGTCTCACTCTTACTACTCGTTGTCTCACGTGGATGAAAGTATGGGTGCGTTCTACTCACACGAACGACATGTGTGCGCATTTAATGGTGAATTGTTTGCGAAGTTGTCCAGCGTTGGCGATGTTCGCCCAAGTGGAACGCACCCAGGAATTGCATTTACTGTTAAGGGTCCAGCTTTCTCTAAACTTCTGTTACCACAAGCAGAGTTGGTCTGTTTTGGACTTTAAAAAAATTACATGAGCCAAGTTTTCAAAGAGATGCAATTTTTTCTACTTCTGACATTATACCATTGCGTACAAAGTTTTAAGACGGGATGGGAGAGGAGGGTATTTGAAAAAAAAATGTTAAAAAGAAAATGTCCAAGATGGGATGCTGGTTTGGCTTGCAGTTTACTAACAAAATATCTGTCAGTTTTCCTGGGCTACCCAGTGATTGCACTTCTCCTTTTCTCTATTTTATTTATTAATTTTTTTTTTTACATATTTTGTTCAGAATTGGGAGGGGGATGCAGTTTCATTTTGAGCTAAAAAACTTGGTGGTCAGGAATAACATTTTTCCTTGGTCTTAAAAAATGAATTGATAAAATTCCCAATCAGCTCTGTGGAATCACAACTTCTTCCCCATTGGATGAAAATTTAGCACATTGATGCCCCGGCACCAATCAGAAATGAGGCCTCGTTTTTCTCCCACTGTAACACGCATGGCCACAGTTTTCCTGTGTAGACATTGAAATTGCATGCGAGGGGTGGGGCTTAATGGACTGGGCTATTGCATATGAGGGGCGGGGCTTGATGGACTAGGCTATTGCATACGAGGGGGGGGGGGGGGGGTAAGGTTCATCATATTGTCAACAATGTATAGTTGTAATTCTTGCTGAGATTTGCTTCCAAGCCCACCAACCAGTTTGACGTCTACATAGCCCCCTTCCCTGCCCACATCCTGAAACTCCTCCCCACAGTAATGTGCAGCTCTGTAATGTTAAGTTAACCAAGTAATCATCAGGCATGCAACTTTTCCTCAGATCAGCTGATTTCCTCGTTTTTCACTTCAAACTTATGCCATTGAAAATTGAAAAACACTATACAAAGTCTTGTAAAGATTGGAATTTCCTCGTTTTTTTTTTATTCCAAGTTGCACGCCTGAATCATCTGTCATGTGGAACTAAGCCTGCCCCCTGCACACCCTCCATTCTTGTTTGTTTGATTTTGTTCATGCACGTCACGTCCCTGCAAAAGTGGTGTGACACAAATTTAAGAGGAATTGCAGTCGTGAATAACCACAAGAGGGCGCTATAACCATAAATTAGTTGCATGATTTGCAAAAATGAATGTACGTTGCTGAAAGAAAATGAAAGGATCATACATTTGCCTTTGAAAATTTCAGCCAAGTTTGTACCTCATGGATTTGACTTATTGTACACTGCAGCACATGTTCATGCTTGGCTAAGCACCATAGAATGTGACATGATGCAATTGCTCAGTCATGTGTTTGAGTCCATTTGACTGGATTGGAAGGGTAAAACAAAAATGTTGCTTGGTCCTTTAAAAACATTTTGAGTAGTATACAGTTGAGTCATCAGTAATGTTAATCATACCACTGGAAGTTTTGAAAATAATTTTATTTATCAAGGTCGTGGTAACAGCCGTCTATTGAAAGTGATTGAGAGATTCTCCCTCTGTCAAGTCTACGTTAGGTGAAGTCAGCTGTTTGACCAGTGTTGAATGTACTTGCATAACAAGTTGCACTGGTTTGGAAGAGTTTGTATATGCCGGCAATCGTGGACCTAGGACAAAAGAATTCGAGCGTAGACAAAGGGGTCCACGTTTGACCTAACGTCCACGATTGAAAATCGTGTACAAAACCAATGGGAGGCCTTCTGAAAAAGTTAGAGTATAAACAAAAGAGGAACAATGGGAGGTCCACGATTGCACCCGTTTACATGACTGTGTGAGTTTACAATACACAGATTACATATTTTCATTCATTCAACCCCTTGCCACCGGTTGACCCAAATACGTGCGGATTGAAAATTGCCACCTGGCCGGTTGACGTCTATTTGTGCCAATCTCTGCATTATCAATCCATTAGTGGGGCATTTCAACCAACAAGACACAAATTTTTTATTTCGGACTTAGAATGAACAGCGATAGGTCAATTCTCTTGTCGCTCACTGTGATTATAATTTGCTTGTACACGTACACGTAAGTTCCACTTGATAGAATTAACCATTAAGCTCCGCCCCCTTGATGCCCATATGCACACGCATGTTGGACCATAGTCGAGACTGCAATTGGTCAATAGTTGGATCGATCTATTGAAGGCCATCACCAACTTGTATTGCTTGACATACATGGTTTTGGTTTTAATTTCTTCAGGCCTAAATATCTTCCTGCCTTGTACATATTTGCATTCACAATGGAAAGTGGAGATTGTGAAATTCAAAGGATGAAAGCAATTCTTCTAAACAGATATGTGATTTGTGTACTTGCTCCTTTTGCAGCCGCCACAGTACTTTGTTTCAGATTTGTATGGTGTCTTAATGGCTTATTTCAGGTGTAGTTCAACCAGTAGTCTGGATACAAGAACCCCATACCCTCCCCCCAAAAAACAAAACAAAATATGATTCCTCACCCTTGACTACAAGTTTGTTTTAAGTTGATCATGTACATGTTAAAAAGGACATTGTAAAATCCCTACAATAAAAAATCAAAAACAAACAAACAAACAAACAAACAAACAAATAAACAAACAAATAAACAAACAAACACCCCAAAAAACAAAAACCAAACAAACAAAACAAAACAAAACAAAAAACAAAACAAAACAAACACAACAGCAGCATAATTTGGTTTGCATAGTGGAGAGTACATTTGCACAGAATATTTTTGCAGATGCACCATTGGAAGTAATTAACTCTAAAAGAGAAGTGTGGTTTTTTGAGTTTGTACCTCTTCTTCTTCTAAGAACCACACGTAACTGTTTTTTATGCAAGTTTACCCCCGAACAAAGCTAAAGTCACTCGAGTTTTGGAGCAACAAAAAGAAAAAGAATGAAAGATACAAGAGGTAGGAATTAAAATTCCTTTTGAAGCAGGAAAGGTCGTAAGATGATGGGAAACACGCACCAGGCAAAGAATTCCGTAGAGATACAGAATAAGGGGAAAAGCTATTGACATACAATGTAGCTTTTTGTTCTACATCTAGGTACAGCTGAGAGTATATTGGTGAACGGAAATGATATAGTTTTATTAACATAATATTAACTCAGAAAGCCAAGTTTCACGCTCAAACACCCTAACTGGAGGAACCAAGCTGGACAAGCCGGTGGAACATTTACCATGGAAATATCTGTAGAACAGACTAACAGCATTTCTCAGACTTTGGCTCGGGCTCGGGCTTCGGCTTCGCGTAATTTTATGTCCCCAGATTTGGCAAGATCTTGTAAACTGTTTTTGCTACATGTATATCAAAGTCTGACGTTTTAATCCGGAGCCAGAGTCTGTTAATATATTTACGTGTTCAAGGCTTCAGATTGGCAATGGGACTGGGGAATAGCTGGAGGCGAAGACCAAGCCCAAGTCGAAGCTGCGGTTTGAGAAACTCCCTAAGAGTATAGCAACAGATCTCCGGTGAATTTCACAACACATAGTTACTCCACATAGTGTGTCTGCAAAATTTCTATTAACAACCCCAGACTATTTTGGCTTTCAACAAATTTGTCCAGAACTGCGTCTGTGTAATACATGTGTTGTTTAACCATATCCTTCTGCTTGCGTTCATTTTTCTTTCTCTCTTTTGTTATTCTTCCCTTCATCCTGGCATACAAACCACGCCCTCCTACAGCTGATTGGGGTGTGGTTAGCTGTACGATATCGGAACCAGAAGGACCCAAGAGCAAACCCTAGTGCTTTCTTGTAGCCCCCCCGTCACGCCGTCTAGGTATAGCACCAAAGGCTTGCCATGGCAAGCAAGATTATTTCATCATTTATACTAGTTTTTCTCTTTGTTTCTGTTGATTTACTTTTCTTTCGGTTTTCCATTCTTTGCGTAATCTACATCATTCACCTTTTACCCATTGTTATTCATGATTGTGGTATTCACTTTGTTTTTCGCTTTAACTCTTCCAAACCAGTGTTACACAAGATTGTGTAAAGTTTGTTTATTAACCCTAACAGCCCAAGCCTTTTTACTAGAATCCTTTCCTAACCACACAAACTCCAACACTGTGTAGTAAACCAATGGCACATTCTTTGTACTTAGACAAAATCAGGGCATCAAGTCCCATGCAAAGTGATGGTGCCAAGGCTCTACAGTACCCAATCACACAAAATTCAACACAATGGGGTGTTTGATTTTGGCAGGTTAGGGAAGGTTAATAGGGTTAATGATGGACCAATTTCAATTTTAATCGACGATTGGGGATTGAGATCAGAGTTTATAAAAGTTTAACTTTTTCACTCACGACACTCTGATTGTTTCGCCGTGTTTTACAATGTATTGCAACTGAACTTGGGTGAATTGTTTGTTTGCATGTCATTGGATGTTTTGCAAGTTGTAACCTGTCCTGTGATGTACAATGTAAATGTTGTTAATCTGGTTTTTTGGTACACACACTGCACAATACTTTGCAGCTTGCTTGTTTGAATGGATGTTCATTACATGTTGCCTGTTCACCACAGTTTGTAATAATTTTGTATTTGGTTTTCCAAGAATTTATTTGTTTAATGTTGCTGAATTTTATTTCTCTCAGTCAGTAGCAGCAGTGTTTATGTTGAACTAACTTAAAACCCAGATTTGTCTGTTGAGGTATAGAGAAAAACAAAATATCTCAGACCCAAGAAAAATTGACAATCTTATTTTGCATGTACATGTGAACCTCTGTTTTGAAAATTGTTTTTGCCAAACTTGTTGATTGGAAATTTAATTAATAGACTGAGATTTTTGACATGCAGAAGTGACATGAAGAGGCATTTTTTAGTTGAAGCTGGTAACCTAGCCCTCTTACCTAATTTAAGGGTGTCAAGTGAAAAACAATGATTCAGATATGAGCAAGACATAGTTTGATTCCACTATGTCTTGGCGTTAATTTTATTTTGAAAAGATATCTTTACCAGACTAGTCGGCACCCTGGCTGTGCTTCGCGTGCTTTATTTTTTTGCAAATGGTGCAACACCAAATGTCGACCTACTTTTGATGAAGAAGTTGGAAATTGGGATGTCGTGCCATAAAACAGGTTTTTGGGGATGGATTTTTCCCACATCGTTTGAGGGGTGATAACAACCAGGAGTTTTCAAGGAGAATGGAATAAATCCATTTTCTTTCATTATTTAAAGCATAATTTTGGTACTGACTTCACTACTGAATCGGAAACAGGTTGGTGTAGTGGTACTTTCCTCGCCTTCCACCACTGTGACCCTGGTTCGAATCCCGGCTGGGGCCAACATGTGGATTGGGTTTTCAGTCCCTACCTGATTCCGTGGGTTTTCTCCAGAATTATTCTCTGGGGTTTTCCTCCCACGTCTAAAACTGCAACTTCCTTCCTCATCTTCTATCAGGGACCCCACTGGAAATAAGTCGACAGACTTTAGTGGGCTATCCTGGCTAAATGCCGAATAATAAATAATAATAAAAATTTTTTAAAAAAGATGTCATGAGTAAGTTAGCATATCAATGCAAGTTATTCTCAGTCACAATTCCAATGTACTCAAACTATCATGAAATAAAATTTGGTTAATTTATAGATTAGATTTTTACGTCAAGGACTAAGATCCCGTTCCCACTAGATCCACCAATTGCCGGATCTGATCCACCTTTTGCCAAATTGCCGGATCAGATCCCCCAATTGGTGGATCAGATCCTGCAATTGTGTAAGTGGGAACGCTAACCGTTATAAGGTGGATCAGGATCTGATCCACCTTTCTTGATCCATCTAAAGACCAGGATACAGATCCCCCAATTGGTGGATCAGATCCTGCAATTGGTGGATCACGATCAAGTGGGAACGCAAAAGGTGGATCTGATCCGGCAATTTGACCTGTCAACATCCGGCTGGTGCACGAGTGGCGCGAACAGTTTGCGGTCTGATGAACGAAGAAATACGTTTAGGCGTGTAGCTCATGTGAAAATTTCCCACGTGCACGACATGCACAATAAACAACTACTGAACTACGGGCTGTATACAAAATGTGTCACCACGCGTGCGCGATGCAAGCGTGCATGCATCCATTCAGCGTACATGTGTATTCCTTTCGTTCCGTACTGGAAAGTCGTCCGCTTCTAAACCTTTTTCATTCGTGTAATTTTACTTATTTTTCCATCCACAAATAATTCCGTGTTAGTGTATAGCCTGCAGCGTGTCATAGAACAACAACCGTAGCAAAGTTTGAAGAAAATACGTTTTACGATCCGATTCGAGCCAGTACTTATAATATTACGATTAAGTTTGGACTGCTCTCTGCATCCATGGGCAAAATCAGACCGAGAAGCATTTGGATTTCTTCCTCCATGTTGAAACTTCGAACATCAAAACATCGCACATGTATTTGACCCGTCCCAGCATGCAACACAGCCACACAGCGCGCGCTCAGCAAGCAAGCGCATGCGTAATACCGAACTCGGTGACCTTTTGGACTCGACACTTCCGTTCGAAAAGGTGGATCAAGCATAAGTGGGAACGCGACTTGCGGTTTCGTTGCGGTTAGACAACGGTCACACCAAAATGCCGGATCTTGATCCACCTTTTCCCAATTCGAGTGGGAACGCGGTCTAAAACGTACGCTTGGTTAGTAGCATCAATTTTCAGACTCGGCACCATCAAATTAGGCAATATAGATAAGTTACCATGCTTCTACTCAAAAATTCCTCTTCTAGTGATAAGCCAGTACTTTTTTTCTCAAAATCTCACCTACACTAATAAGGGCCATTTCAAATAAGCTTACCACCCATGTGCAGTGTAGCGCCATGGTTGTATGTCAAGTACACGTATCCGGAATATGCAGCGAGCAGAAAAAGATTCATAGTGTCGAGGTGGGAAGAAATTTCCAAATCTGTAAGCTGTATAAGTCACCTGAATCAAATGCTGACTGTATTTAAGCAGGCTATAGGTGTTGCCGAGCTTCATTACAATTCTTCTGGCATCCACAGTTAATCAGACCTGGCCCAAATGTTTAGAGTATTGCCTGACCGAGTCATGGTCTAGTTGGCAGTCAGGCTGTGCCGGATTATGTTACCAAAATCCGACTTAAGTTTTCAAATGACATGCAGTGAGCCATCATGAACGGGATTACAAATAAGCCAGTTCGGTATTTCAACTGCACATGTGCACAATGACATTTTATCCTGAATGACCCGCGTGACCTAACGCTCGTGTGTGAACGCAAAAGGGGGTCGCACAACGCGCACGTGTTAAATTCAATCAGAATGGGCGTTTGCGTAACATGGCGTGACATTACATCAGCAATTTTATCCCGAATAACCTTTGACCTTTGATATACCGACCTGGCTTATTAGAAGAGAGATTTCTTTGCCCTTTCCCAACATAGTATTTAAAGCACTGTAAGGTCATGGGTTCAAGTCCCACTTGAGTAAGCCTGCGATTTTTACACCGGCTTTCGGGAAAACACTGAGCATACAGTGCTTCATACAGTACGTCGGGAAAGATACAAAAATCTCTCTAATTCACATCATCCCTGACGCAAATTTTCAGTGTGATTACAGTTGCTTATGCCTACTGCATAACTTTGCATAGTGCATTTCTCTTTGTTAACCTTTGTTTGTACTAATGACCTTTGTCAGTATTTCTTGGCTAATCAGTCATGACCTTTATGTGGGTTTGAATGAAAAAGGAAAATCAAGTTTGCTGACAATAATTTAGCAAGGTTTATATTATAGTCTTTCCTTATTCGTTTGGTTATGATTTGAATTTTAGTTTTTGCGACCAGAACAAAGTGTACACTTAGAATCCCGACACAGCTGGAATCCCAACTTGTGCAAAGGGGCTGGCTTTTTCTCATAGATCATTGAGTGATGCAATCATGGGAGTGTCTCTGCCCCATATGCTACTAGACTACTGTTCATTACAGTATTCCACGGGTGTCTAGCATGGTCGATGACACCAGTGCCAGACAGTTTGCCCTCTCTGGTCACAGCTTACACACGTTAACACACGAACAACAAATTTGTTGGAATCTTCACATTTTTTCTCTCAATTTTTATGAAAATTATGTGTATTAAAAAAAATGTAGTATAACAACAATAAATTACTACAAATTATATACTTTATCTTGACATAAAAACAAACCTAAAAACTGACTATTAAAAAAAATAGTCAGTTATTAGGTTTGTTGTTATGTTAAGATAAAGTATATAATTTGTAGTAATTTATTGTTATACTACTCATGGTGCCCAGTTTATATTGAAAAGCAATTGTTGCTTGTGGGATTTTTGAGTTATTACTTTTTCTTTTTTTTGTGCTAACAGTGGTTTGGAAGAAACAAGCATGCATGATAAAATGTATATGTAGTGTTTGATTTATTGTATTGTAATCTTTTTAATAATCAGTACTACAGTGTGCATTCCTTACTCTGCCTCTCCCCCCACCCACAGATGTCTCCACCCAACCACCAGGGTCTTGTATTCAGCCTCCCCCCCACCCCACCTGGGATCTTCATCTTTCAACACCAAAATTGCTAAAGTTTTAATGACTTTTTGTGTGTTGCATTAGACAGATATTCAAAAAGATTTTTCTTTGGTTTGTTTCTACAATACTGCATTAACCCTCCTACCAGAACCTATCGAAAAACCAAATCCTCTCCTCTCCCACAGCATGTGTGTCTTGATAGATTTGATAGATAGGGAGGGTTAAGTTCTCTTTTTCAAAGAAATATATCGGCATTAAGTTAGTCATGATGACACTCATGACGGCTATGGAAACATCTTGTTCTTGCAAAGCTACCACGAGTAGACACATCACCATAAATAGAAATGTCTGGAACGCTTTTGTTAGGGTCAAAATGTCTGAAACATGAACAGTAGGCTTACAATTAGAAGAGAGATTTTTGTCCTTTCCCGACGTAGTGTGTGAAGCACTGTATGCTCGGGGCTTTCCGAGAGCATGTGGGGAAAAATTCACAGGCTTACTCAGGTGGGATTCGAACCCACGACCTCCTGCTTGCCAGGGCCGACTGGCTGATTCGAATCCAATGCAGCAGTGGGTACATGTACTATAATCAGTGTGAATTTTTTCCCACAGGCTCTCGGAAAGTACTGAGCATACAGTGCTTCATTACACTACATCTGGAAGGGGCAAAAAAATCAGCGACGCAAATTTGATCTTCACACTGAATAGGCTTAGACTTCAGAGATTTCATTGGCTAGCAATTGAGACATTTAAAACACAAGGTTTCAGACATTTGAAATCGCTTGTAATCACTGTTTACAATTCAAACTATTGTTTGTGTTTCAGACAGTTTGGCAATAACGGAATCCTTTCAGAGGTTCCTGGTTCAAAGTGATGGCAAGTGATTTTTGCATGCATCTTCTTTGGGTCTTGTTCCTTTCTCTCGGGCACAAGACCAGTATACTAGCTCGGCCAGTAGTTATGAGGATGATTCATGCCCAGTAGCTGTGCTGGTGGTGGCACTAGGTTGGTTAGTTATGGTGGTAGTAGTGCTTCAAACAAATCAGTTGGGATCCTTAGACTGTCTCCGATCCCTTATCCATCTTAATCATCCAACAGTTCCCACGTTGACTCTATTTTTTTCCCCCTCTATATTTTCCTCACAACAGGTTGTTGGTATTTTCATAACATTCCGTTACCGAAACCAGAAAGACCCACGAGCCAATCCAGATGCCTTCTTGTAGCCGGTGTGACCGTCGGCAGCGAGTGGCAAGTCTTCTCACCCATGAGCCAACCGACTTGATATCCGGTTGCATTTGTCATCTGGTTCCGCTTATCGACCCGGTTAATCTGTTTCGGTTCTGCATTACTCGGTGTAGGCTAAAGAGAAATTTTGATTTACGCATTGTAAAAATTAGTCCAGTCGTTAACAAGCAAATGTAAGATATTCCACCCAACACCCATGGTTGGGCACTGCTTTAATAGCTGAAAACAATTAGAGTTTTAGAAACTTGTAAGTCTCGATTATTCTGTACTTAACCCCAAAGCGAATCAAAATTTCAATTCTCAAACAATCCTCGCTGTTTGTGAGTTTGATGTTAAGCTTCCAAAAAAGTTGATCCAGAAATTTCTGGCTGCGCTATTCTGTGTCTTATTTGCATAGATGTTCTTAATGCCTATTTCATGGAATCTGTAACGGTTAGCGAAAAATCCACCGCTGACTATAGCTGAAAATACTATGCTAACGGTAGACCCGTCGAGACCACAACAAAATACAATGCTCCATATGAATCTAGTCTTCATTCCAAACATAAACAACTTTGTAAGTACACGTTTTCATGTTGAGGAATCAAATTGAAGCTGGAATGGAGACCAGTCAATTCCGGAGTACTGGTACCCACGGATGTGGGTCGCCCCATGTATTTCACTGGTGCACATGGGCACTCATGTACAAATAGATACACGCATTCGACGATCTTGCCCTATGCACACAATGCATTCTTTTAGTCTTGGCCTACTTTTTTTGTTTTTACCTACGATCGAGTATGACTTCAGGTAGTAACTTTAAAAAAATTATTTATCAAATTATCATCCGACGGAAATTTTCTTTTTGATCTAAAGCAGGGCACAAACACTCAAGGAAAATCAGCGTCCGAACACTGCATTTTTTTTTCATATTGGTCTTGGTCTCGGTTGTTGTGATCTCGGTCTCGGACATGAAGGTCTCGACTAGCAAGGAATTTCGGCTTGGTCACATGCGCACATCCCATAACTAAGGATTCTGTGCTTACCGGGTTAGTGCAGAATTTCGGCTTGTTCACATGCGCACATCCCATAACTAGGATTCTATGCTTGCACGGTTAGCACAGAATTTGGATTACGGATTCCCATGAAATTGAATCCAGTACCATGCCAATAGCCAAAACGGTCGGATTTGTCTATAGGAACTCCAGCTAAGGGGAATAAAACAAATGCATGTAAATGCGCCTGAAAGCTTGTGGACATTGCAACAGGGTACAGATCACGCAATGAGTTTTACTCCACTGCCAACTCTAAAAACAGTGTTGGATCCAGATTAACTCGGACTTTTCCAATTAAGCATTTTGTTTCACAAAATGTACATGTACTTGTTACAATCTCTATTTGAAAATATTTTGATTACATAAATTGTTGTCCCAGAGGTTTCGTGAATCAGTACATAGCTTGTTCATCTCAAGTCGTTGGTTATTAGTGTAAAAATATAAAAACAAAGATGAAAGATGTTTTTTAGTTGAATAATATGATCCAAGTAGTTTTTGTGACAGTAGATGAGAAGAGAGTTGACAGAATTTGTTATTTATTCATGTCCGAGTAGGCAAATTAAAGTAGCACACATTTTTATAGTAATTGTGCACGGGTGATAGGGCGTGGGTAGAAAATAATTTTATGCATAGTAATTTGTGTTTTGTGTCACCAGACATGGATTACAGTGAAGTAGAGTAAATTAGGTTTAATGCAATTTGTCAAATTTGAAGCTAAACCTTGAATAAAATTTTTGTAACTTGATGGAGCATTTTCACCTAGATTCTTGAAAACTTTTGGAGAAAACCTTAACCCTAACAGTCCCAAATGCTCCAATGTTAATATGATTTTACATGCAACCGTTGGGGGTTAGGGTTAAAGGTAGGTTTAAAGGTAGGTTTAATATAGCTTTGGTAATGATGAAATAACAAAACGATTAGTTTCAATCTGAAAGCTTACTGTTTATAAGGATGATACCAGTACAATCTTGAGAAATATTTCCATCAAAAATGCAGTCATCTTTGAGAAAAATTGTATCTGAAGACCTCCAAAAATGCGACGGCTTATTTCAAATTCAGCAATCGAAACAGGAACAATGCTATATCACACCTTTTAACCCTGGAGGCGTCATTGTACAAAAATATACAGGATGACACTGCAGCGGAAGTATTATTGTATTATGGGTAAGGCCAGCCAGGAGTACCCTAATGCTATTTCTGGGTGAGACACCATCCTATTGCTATTCAGAAACATGGGCAATGACGGAATGATTGATTGCTCCGTCTGCCCAAGGGGAAACCCTTTGTGTATACCACTACAAAGGCATCAGATAAAACACACTTGAATGGAGCTTAGCCAAACACATGCCAGAGGGCTTACTTTCTCAGAGCTGGCATGTCTGGTGTGTGACCTCTGTGTTAAATTTGATTGCACAGTCTCAAACTATGGGTTTCGACTGAAGTTAAAAAAAAATTGAGCAATATTGGCCCAAAGATGTTTTAGTAATACAAAATTACGAAAAAACTACTTCCGCTGTGGTGCCTTGGTTCGGTCGAGGGTTAATACAGTTTCTTGTGGGTTTTTCTTATCAGAGCAATCGCAATCCCCCATTTCATAAAGCTACTAAGCAGGAAATGTTGGCTAAGCAAAATCACATGCTAAGCAGAATTAGCTGATTACCAGCCACAAGCAATCTGCATCACATGGCTTCTTGGCCAGTAATGAATCTTTTCTGTGCTTAGCCAAATTGTGTAAATACTTATAGCAACTCCCTAAAACTGGGCGTATATCTTTGCAGAGACCTAAATTTCTCTGTGTCCTCAATCCTTTTAACTCCCCTTGAAAACGCCATGGAGCCACCCATGTAAAATAGTGTCGGGCATGGGGTTCAGAAAAAATACCCAAACAAGAATTGATTTCACATTTGATTACATGCTCTCAATATGGCATCTGAAACTAGGTTTAGCCACACATATGTGCGTCTTGATTGAACCAGAATAGCAACAACCTATGAATTGCTCGAGTACGTATGAATATACTAAGTGTAATGATATTGTGAATGTGGAGTGTTCTTTTTCCAAAGGCAAAAAAAATAAAAATATATTGCCTATAAAAATTGGGTGTATGTGTTGTATATTGGGCAAATCAGATCAATTCCTATATATTATATTAACTTGTTTTTATTAGATGTAAACTTTTGTCGGATAATATTCAGAGGATTTTCTTTTCTTTTGTGAAGTTGGTGTAAGTTTTTACATTTTTTTTTTGGATAGAGGTGTTGGTATTTAATTAGCAAGTGATTCTAGAACTGAATGACAACAAAAATTCATGGAGTTTAAAAAACAAATATGAGTACATTATGGCAGTAACCAAGTAATAGGATTAGAGGGAAGCTTGACACGCCCAGGAATGGGAACAGCCATGTTGAAGTGTGGATATATATCTGTTGGTGGTATTGTGTACTCTGTTATGGCAATACATTTTGCATAGCTCTTCATGTTTCATTGTAATAATCCCCCTTTTGGGGGGTGGGGGTGTAACATTTGTTTATGTAATACGTATTTTTTTTTATCATTCTCGTGCGGGAAAATTATATCGCAGCTAAATAACTTCTTTTTTCTCTTGAACGTATCTCAGTGGCAATTAATACAATGACAGCTCATTCATCTATGTACAATCTTTAAAGAACAGTGGCCGTCACTGTAAGTGGGGAAAAAATTGTTTTCAATTGCATCATAATGCAGCCAGTTAAATAAACCCTTTGTCATAGTGGTGTGATTTATTAAACTTCTTTGAGTTAAGAAAAATTATTTTCAGTTGAAATTCATAAACTTTGTTTTGTTATTAGCTATTTATTAATGCTAGGCATAGTCGGTGAAATTTCATTGTTCGGTGATTTGTTAGAATGCTTGTTGTGATACTCGTAGTTCATCGGCCAAGAAAATCTTTGCCTGATGACGCCCGACACTGACAGGGCAAATGGTTTAAAGTACCGGACCATGTCGAAGCATGCTTGCCGTTAAAGTAGAACTTTGCTGTAACACAAACCACTGTGCCGACAATAACGAAACGATACCCCCTTTGGCTTCCAAATGGTTATACACAATATGCCCTATATTGAACAACAACGATGTTGCACAATTTGAGTGGGTCCCATGATATTCAATAACTGGTTTTCTTCCGTACTCATTCTTAGTCCTGCCAACTTGATCCTGCACATGTCCTATACATTTCTGACTGTACCTACAAACAGCCACTGTTACCTTTCTTAAAAGCTGTTTTAGTCAGTGTTGTAGTCGAGACCATTTCGAGACAAGGCACAAGACCATTCACAAGACCAGCTTGTAACATGCACAAGTAACAGGCATAAACCATGACAAAAAAAACATGCTTTTATTACAGTTCATTTGAATAGCTTAAGACTTGGATTAAGACTGCTGGTCTTGTGCTGGTCTTGTGCTGGTCTTGTGCTGGTCTTGTGCTGGTCTTGTGCTGGTCTTGTGCTGGTCTTGTGCTGGTCTTGTGCTGGTCTTGTGCTGGTCTTGTGCTGGTCTTGTGCTGGTCTTGTGCTGGTCTTGTGCTGGTCTTGACTACAACACTGGTTTTAGTCCTAAGTAAATAATACAATATTATCTTTGCAAGCAGTACATAATGATCGTGGACGTATATAAATAACTTTGACTTGCAATATATCCAGCTTTGTGACTAGTAAAACCATATTACTGTGACTACAGCACAAATGATTAACGTGTATTATTTGAAGTATGATGCAAGTGAGGATGAAAGGATTGTATTGGGTTTTGTTGGCACGGTAAGCTAGCTTCAACTCCACGGATGTACTTTGAGTCCAGGTTATTAATACGTCCGTGATAATGACATGGTCTGATTTGGTTGATGATATAAGATTGAAAGCGATGGTGATGCATATTACCCTTTTTATATTACTATTTCAAATTCCTTTAAACAAAATTTAAAACACTAATTTATGTGATCCCGATGGCATTTAAAGCACCCTTTATTGTTGCAAAAAAATGGCTGGCAGAAAAAAAGAAGTTTGTCTCATTTTGATGTATATATTTGGACAACCGATACTGTCATTGTGTTGTAACATAGTGGAATGTGTAACATGGAAGTTGGGTCATAATTGACTTCAGATTGACAAAGATGCAAATTGTTGCTTACGTAGGCAGATTTATTTCCTAGTTATTGGTGGGGGGGGGGGGGGGGGGGGGTGGTGTCTGAACACGGACCTCTTTAATGCGGATGTGGGGTCAGTGTCAATTCTGCGTAATACAAAGGATTTTCATTTGAAAAATTAATTTGGGTTTTGCTGTAGGATCAGGTGTTTTTTGATTTGCTGTTTACATACCAAATTTGTGATTTTCCCATATTGCAATAAATGAGCAACCCTTGTTGTAACCCTAACAACTTGGCCTTGTGTTTCTGTTCTCTTACGTGTACATGTGTAGTTTGTTCCCAGTCTTGCTCTCAAGGCCTTAAAGGCGGAGATGTAGTCGAGTCCATTACAAGTCCCTGCAAGTCCATCACAAGCCCTCCAGTCCTAATCCCAATCGCAAGCTATTTAAACGAGCATTGACAAAGGCATTCCTTTGTCATTGTTCATCCAGTTACTTGTGACCGGCTTTATGAAAGGACTTCTGATGACCGGGCTTGCGAAAGTACTTGTGAAAGGACTTGCAGGGACTCGACTCTAACTCTGCTTAAAGGTAGTGTACACCATTTGCTTCGCAGTTAGTATTTTATAGCGTGCTAGCAAATACTGTAACACTGGCCTGTTTAAAGTTTTGTGTGCATAGATGCTGGGAAAACGGAGAGGAAAAAAATATGTTTTAGTAATTGGGGAATTATCAGGTTGGGAAACTAGACTATTTCCAACGATATCAATTTCTACTTTTCTTGAAAACGGAAGCACAGCAGGTGCCATGATTTCACAGGATGCTTGACTGCGATTTACTTAAAGCTAAGTGCGGTATTTCGTAATAATTCAGTAGTTTTGTTTGTTGGTTTGCAAATAATTTTGATATACATGTAGTTCAGTTTCAGTCTGAAAGTTTACTTTTTTATGAAGCTGATACCAGAACCAATCCTGGGAAATATTTCCATCAGAAATGTTGCCATCTTTAAGAAAGTTATATCTGAATACTTCCAGCACATTTAAACAAAAATATTTGAATATGATTTAGTGAAAAAAATCCTGAAATGTTTTTCAGACAAAAACTAAAAAGCTAGTGTATAGATGTATTTACGTGTTGGATTTTAGACAAAATAACCTTTTGTTAGGCTGAGGTGTTAATGTGCAAGGCTCCATCCATGAAAAGTGGGATCATGAACAAGTTGCTAAATTTTTTTCAAATGATTAATTATGCAAGGCTATATTCTTCCAGTGTATTTTGGGGCATAAAAATTGTCCTATAATTCTGAAATGAATTACTGGCTTTAAAAATGAAATGGAGATTTTTATCATTTTAGAATGAAATTGGGATTCTAGCATTGCAATTTCAGATGTCTGGGATTAATATAGAATTTATTTTGAATTTATTTTACATAATTTCATATTTTTCAAAATTTGTTGAAAATAGCAATTTTCGCTATCATATATGCTTTAATAACATTCCAGATATGTTTCTGGCACGCCTACATGTCTCTAGAATCAATTTCTGTAAATCTGGAAAATGACATATTTGGGCAAAACTAACAAAAATTGTCGAAAAATAAGGAGCAGGGATTGAGATGGAGACCTGAAATTTCATGTCTCCAATCATTGTTGAATTAGTTATGAATTTTGCACAGTTTTATATTTCAGCATTGCAATTTTAGAAGTCTGAGATTAACAATTTGTTATGCATTTTTCAACATTTCATAATTTTACAAAAATCCAATTTGTTGGTCAAATGTGCTTGGATAAGTGTCTAGTAATTCTCCATGTCTCCAGACACAATTTCTGGTAAATTTGGAAAAAATAACAATTTTGGGCTAAAATCGAAAAATTGGCAAGGGGTAACCCTTGCATTTTTTTCGGTCGAAAAATAAGTTGCCTTCAAAATTGTAAAAGAGGTAAGCCATGGAATGGAGACTTTAGCAGCATAATTTCAGATGTCCTGCATCAACATTGAATTTGTTTGAATTTTTCCAAATTTCATACTTTTCCAAAATTTGTCATAAAATAATTTTGTTTCAAGATGGCCCCCTTTTTTGGCCCTTCCTACATGTCTCTAGAATCAGTTTCTGGAAAAATGATAATTTTGGGACCACAATTTACCAACTAAGTTGCCTTCAAAATTGCAGCAGATATATAATTGCATGGATCTGGGATCAACATTGAATTTGTTAGGAATTATTCATAATTTTATATTTTTTGCACAATTTGTTTAAAGATGCAATATTTCTATAAAATATGCGTCGATAATACTCAATGTATTTCTGGCAGTCCGGCATGTCTCTAGAATCAGTTTTTGGTAAATTTTGAAAATTCCAATTTTGGGCCATTTGTTGTTTTGTTTTTAAAAAAACTAAGCTGCCTTCAAAATTGCAGCAGAGATAGAGAATGGGGTAAAGACTTAAGCGTTGGAAATCTGAGATCAACATTGAATTTATGAATTTTTTAAAATTGTAATTTGTCTGTCAGATGTGCTTGGATAATACATCAGATGGGTAGCTGGCAGTTCTGCATGTCTGCAGATAGAATTTCTGGTAAATTTGGAAAAATACTAATTCTGGGCCAAAATCGGCAAAAATGGCAAGGGGAAAAATATGTTTCCTTTCAAACTGCAGCAGAGACAGAGATTAGTGTGGTGAATTCAGCTTGCGATTTCATATTTTCCAAAACTTGTTGAAAATTGCCAGTTTTTCTATCAAATATGCCTGGATAATCAAAAGGAAAAAAACATTGCCAAGTCCATAGTATTTATATAATTCATTTACATAACTTGGGCAATGAGGAGGGAAAATAAAGTTTTCAAATGACTTCAAAATTACTTTGTGAAAACATTTATTCAGATTCTGGGGGAAACCTCACAATTCATCTGGAAATTCATGACAGAAATTCCGACAATTTAAACACCTACAGAAATCAACTCAAGACACAATGCTCTTTTCAGCGTGCTACATTTATGCTACACGTGCCATCATGCATTCATTATATTGGTGAAAATTAACCGTCACACTATGTATGAAAAATTCTAACATGACAGGTCGAAGACTACTGCTGTACTCCGAGTTTTACCATAAACTGTTTCTTATACAGGGTGTCCCCCAAAAACGGAACGGCATACTTCCGCTACCCTGAGACTCAAACAAACTATACCGATGCATGGTAATTTTGTTGAAAGAAAAATAATACCGAGATCTCCCGATTCGGTCTAGTAGTTTTTGTTCTAGAACCTAATTTGTGAAACAAAGTCGGGGGTCATAAATTCTGTTTTAAATACACATATGCTATTTAAATTCTCTTTTCTGCATGGAACAAATGGCCAAGTGACTTTGCTTCACAAAATAGGCTCTGGAGCAAAAACTACTGGACCGAATCGGGAGGTCTTAGTATCATTTTTCTTCTAAAAAGATTCTCTGTCCATTAGTACAGGTGGTTTGACTCAGTGGAAGTATGCCGTTCCGTTTTTGTCTTTGGGCCACCCTGTATACATGAATTGCTCTTTTCTAGCGTTAGATCATATCCTTTTGTGTCTTAGATCTGCAAAAGCAACGAAGGTTAAAAGCCCTTTTCAGAGGGTTGCAGAAACCAACAGAGAAAAAAGTATTTGAAAATCCACATAAAAAGAACATTCAATTTGTTGAAGATATATCTTTAATTTGCAAAATCTTACACCATTGCCAAATGACCATCTGTATGTCAAATATTTATCTGGATTCTATTTTTAAAAATGCAACATGACATTCTTTATGGTTACATTCAGTGATAAAATTAGACATTCGACAATCAGGCAGTGAATAAACGACCACATTGGGTTACTGAATGTGTCAGAAATATCCCATCACCTACATCAACTTTCGACAGGAAAACAAACAAATCTTGAATATCACATTTTCAGTTTTTGCAATTACACAACTCAAAAGGTCTGGAGAATTTATCAAGGTTTCGTTTGGAATACAATATAAACATATCATAACTCCTTGGATGGAACGGTCCATTAAAGCAATTTTTAATGAATAATAATCTTCTTATACATTATCTCCCCTTTTTTTTATAGCCAACTGCATGCCAACAACTGATAATTTACACAGAAATATTGATTATCATAAAATATTGACCATTTTGGTTTATTAAAAATTACATTGCTTTTAAGAATCCCTGAATGAGTAACAAGATAATTACATAAGAATGTGCATGTACATGCATAATTACAAATATAAGCTCTATTCCTATTTATTTGCATTGAATTTGCTGTGAGAATACTGAGCAATTGAGAATTAAACATATCTGTGACTGGAAGTCCATGACAAGCACAAAATTAACACACAGAAGTGGTGTGGCTAACACTTAAAAAAAAAAAAAAAAAAAAAAAACACACGTAGTTTAAATAAATAAGAATAAGAAAAACGGCTGCCTTTAAATAATAACAAATGCAAAAATTATTCAATAAAAATATCTCACTTTGTCCTTAATATTTAGATTATATTTTTTAAGCCACACCATCTCCTTCCACACACATATCTGTACACCCATGGCAGAACACCAAACATGTTATAAATACATGTATTATTTTAAAGGTAAATTTAAAAAAAGACCTTATCTAGCATGCTTAGATGAGATCTCAACATCAGTGATTGGAGGCTACCTTTTAGCTTTGATTTTGAGTAAAAAGAGTAATTTCACTGATATGTACAATTTTGTTGTGTTTTTAATCCTCTTTGGATAGTCAGTTGAAAATAATGAACAAAATAATAATAAAAAAAATAATAAGAGAGGTTTTCAAGGGTATGTCAGCCGAGTTCAAGAAGGATTGCTGAAGTTGGCAAAGAAATATGTCACAGAGAATGAAGTGGATGCCATTGTGTACAAGAGGGACAGGAAGGAGGAATGGCTGAGAGATTAAAAAGAGAAGCGGCTTCATGGAAAGTTTCGCAGACTTGCAAATGGTTGAAATGGGGGGACTTGAAGGAGGGGACCGAGGGGTTGATCACCGCCGCACAAGATCAGGCGCTGTGGACGAATGTGATGAAGACAACGATAGAGGTACCAATGTATCTCCAATGTGTAGGATGTGTGGGGAGAGAGAGGAGACTGTATTCCACATGGTTTGTGAATGCAGTAAGATGGCCTAGACGGAATACAAGGGAAGGCACGATAAGTTGGCCAAGGTGATTCATTGGGATGTGTGTAGGAAGCGGGGAATCAAAGTCAGGGACAAGTGTGGTGGGAGCACGTTCCGCAGGAGGTTTTGGAGACGAATGAGGTAAAGGTTCTGTGGGACTTCAACATCCAGACTGACCATGTTGTAGAGCATAGACGGCCGGATGTTGTCGTTTTGGATAAGAATGTGAAGATCTGCCACATTATAGATGTGGCAGTACCCGGTGACACCAGGGTTGCAAGTAAAGAAAAGGAAAAAGTGTCTAAGTACCAGGACTTGGCGAGGGAACTCCGGAAGTTGTGGAAGGTAAAGGTCAAGGTTATTACGGTTGTCGTTGGGGCTCTGGGTACTATTCCCAGTGCCCTGGAGAAACATCTAGAGGAGATTGGTACGATGGTGCAGGTTGAGTTGTTGCAGAAGGCGGCTCTTCTAGGAACAGCTCAGATCCTACGAAAGACACTCACTCGAGATCTGAGGTTGCGGGATGCAGCTTGACTCGAGTTGTACCAACAGATAAGTATAAGACCTCTTATCTAGTTGTGCGTAAGTAAATAATAATAAAATCTTGTGCCTTTTAGTTTATTTGATAATAAATTAATGATAATTTCACCGCAAATTCCCAATGGGGCACTGTACTCCTGACTTACCAGAACTGTTACAGGTTGGCAAATATCAAGCAAAACTTTTTAAAATAAAATTTAAAAATTAAAATGTAATATATTTTACAAGATTAGTATTGGTACTGCATTAATGCTACAAATTCATGCTAAAATTAATTCTAGTATGCTGCCATTGGCAATTTGAGAACACTTATTCATTTCTTACAGATGATTAAAACGATTAAAACTGCTGCAACTCATGAAACATCCTCAACTTTGGACTTCTAGAGGCAGAGATAAACACAACAGCTTCATTGTCATACCTGCTGTGTATGTAAAGAGTTTCCATAAATTGTAACAAGCCATATACTTCCTACGAAGTAAATAGCCACCTATAATATATTATATCAGTAGTATTTCAAGTAGACCCAGGTGAAAAAGTAGGAGAATAGTAGGATCAAAATTTAAAAATCAGGACAAAAGTAGGACTTTGGAGGACAAAATTAGTATAAAAGTAGTTCTTTTGCAGGCTTTCAGGATTAGTTTTCATTGATACTCACCCATGTCCACAGCATCACAAGCCTCATTTGGCATGTTCTGTACTCACAACACTTACGCTCCAAATATTCGATGAGATTTCATTTTTCGGAATTCCGGGACAAAAAGTAGGAAAAAGTAAGAAAAAGTTGGAATTTCAAGGAAAAAGTAGGGAAAAGTAGGAGCAAGGTAAAAAAAAAGTAGGAAAAAGTAGGAAAAAGTAGGAATACTTGAAAGCCTGTTATATCAAAACAAATCTCAAAAACTCTGGTATATAGACCTTTGTCACACGTCGTCATGGACTATATAGTGTAGCGATGCTAACGAAATGCTTATTTAAGCAAACCAGTCATGCATGCTGCGTACTTGCATATGGTTTTACCAGCCATGTATGATACATATGTCTGACAATCCCTCTAAGACGATCCACACATGGTGGGTTTTGGTTATATTTCATGGATATCTGAGCACGGTAAAAATTTCTGCACATATGAAAATGGTAAAGAATTTATCTCATTCATTTCTTTTTAACATAAAATGAAAAACAGCACCTTGTACCGTTCCTGAGTCGGTCCCCAATCATGTGTCATGTTCACAAACATAATGTATGTTGTGCAAGAAAATAACGCTGAATAACACTTTACCAATCTTAAAAAGCATAAAGCCCATACTTCACTGTACAATCATCAGTGTGTAAAAGACTCTAATTTGATTGATATATTCCACACAGTTCCAAGCTCCGAAGTCTGCACTTTGACACATATTTAAATGTAGTGTACACGATTGGTAATCCTCAATTCTTTTTTTAATGAATTATTACGAAATACCTTACTAGACTAAGTTAATAGTAGTTTCAATCATCCTGCCAAATGATGGCACCAGGCGTGCTGTCGTTGTCAAGAAAAGTGGAAATATATATCATTTTCCAACGATTTCCAGCTGGAAATCGTTGGAAATCTGCCCTGTAGCCCTTTAGTCAAGGCGCGCATGGCTACCCGGACGAGTGGCACGCCCCAGACATGTTGGCATTCGGTAGCGTCACGCGCCCAGATAGCCACGCGCGCCTTGACTAAAGGCTATCATCCGCCCGACGGTTGAAAACTTTGAACAGGTCAGTGGAACGATATTTCCTACAAAATACTAACCCCCAAATCCGCTAATTCCTGAAAATTGCAACAATGACCAATCCTGTACACTGCCTTTAAAGGGAGTATACAACATTTGCTTTTGCTGTAATTGTCAGAAACAAATGGACTTGGGGGTAAGTATTGTACAGCAAATACTGTAACACTGACCTGTTTACAGTTTTGCGTGCATAAATACTTGGAAAACGAGGAGGAACAAATGCTGTTCCTGTTCCCTGACCCTGCTTCAGACAAAACGGGACAATTTATAGATGTCCGGAATTGATCAGGTGAAGGAACTAGACTATTTCCAATGATGGTCGGCCGACCATTACTGGAAATTGATACAAAAATTCCACTTTTCTTGAAAATGGCAGCACACCAGGTGCCATGATTTCACAGGATGCTTGAGACTATTATTTACTTACAGTCAAGTAAGGTATTTCATATTGGTTCAGTAGTTTTGTTTTTTGATCTTTGCAAATGTTGTATATTACCTTGATGTAGTCTGGAAATAGTGATGAAGTATAGTACCCCGGATATGCAATGCGTGAGGTGCATGATTTGGCCAAAGACAGTAAGCTACATCATAACTATGTATAATCATTTACCAACACACTTTATGCACAAATCTAATGATGAAAGTGCTCTTTAGTGACAGCAAATGTATTACCCACACAATGATGATTCGGCAAATGAGAATTTAAAACTAGATCACGAAATGTATGTGTTGCATACAAAATTACCACTGCGATTTATACAGGAAATATCAGAGACCACGTCAAAACAAACCAAAGATGGCAGCGCCCTCTAGTGACAGGATAATGCTATTCGGCCTTGTTCTTTATCTGTGTCAGCACAGACACGCACTTGGGCAGCCACACCACGATTGACAGACCAAACGCTGCCCTGAAGAGGTACAACAGCAGCTGAGAGGAGCCCTGTTGCATGATGGGAAGGTAAGAGCTGGCAATAGCTTCCACTGCGAGGACCAGGCAGCAACGGAAGACCTCCAGGAATGGGGCAGCTGGTCTGATGGGACAGAGGAAGAAAAAACGGATTCCTTTTAACCCCTTCTGATTGCCTGTTACTAACCCTAAACCCCTGGGCATTTTTTACTAGGAGGCTTCCTCAACCTGTCAAAACCCAACACTGTGCAGTATACCTATGGCACATTCTTTGGACTTTGACAAATTGGGGCATCATAGCTCTATTAAAAGTAATGGTGCCAAGGCCCTGCAGTACTGAACCTATCAAAACCTGCTGTTGGAGTTTGCAAGGCTTGGGGTAGTTAGGGTTAATGGGGTGCTTGGTATGCAAGACGGGCTTGTGCATCCAAACTAGTGTTGGGCGGTTCCAGAATTTCTGGAGCCGGTTTCTGGAGCCGGTTCCGAGTCAGAACCGGCTCCCGGAAAATTCAATGAATAACATAAGCCCTTGAAATTACAAGTAAAGCAAACGGTGTCACCTTGTGAGGTCCATGCTCCGTGGATTTTGATGTGCAGTACATGTTATTCCACTACATATTTGGTTTCAAATGTGTGTGTCTTTTCCCTGTCAAACTATGGAGATTGTGTTATTAACCCCTTGAGTACGGTATTTTACGGGAGACGTCGGGGTGCCGCGGCGGCTCTGGCAGCCAAGCGAACCACTACATCGTGTTTGTGCAGTCAAGCGTAACATATACACAATAATCCAACAATGGATTGAAACTGCACAAACAGCGGCCAATGGCGTCATCCAGCCTGGTGGCACTGTTTGATCCAACAATGGATTGAAACTGCACAAACAGCGGCCAATGGCGTCATCCGGCCTGGTGGCACTGTTTGATCCAACAATGGATTGAAACTGCACAAACAGCGGCCAATGGCGTCATCCGGCCTGGTGGCACTGTTTGATCCAACAATGGATTGAAACTGCACAAACAGCGGCCAATGGCGTCATCCGGCCTGGTGGCACTGTTTGATCCAACAATGGATTGAAACTGCACAAACAGCGGCCAATGGCGTCATCCGGCCTGGTGGCACTGTTGTTTTTGCACCATATGGCGTCATCCGTATGCAAGGGGTTAAAAGCAAACTTAGCGTTTATTACTTTATTTTCTGTTCCTTGCCTGTGGTTTTATTTACCGCGACGACCGCTGACCGTGTAGAATAGAATGATTCAATGCACAGGCTGAGCAAGCTTGACTCCTGTGATTGAGTGACACTCAATCTCCGCTGTACTGTGGACATACATGTACTCAGAACCGACTCTGAGTCCTGGAATCGCGGCTCTGATGGACCCAGGTACATGTACAGGTACAAATTACCCGGCTCCGAAGGAGTCACAGATCTGCCCACACCCAGTTTTGTGTCATTCAATACGTTTATTATCCATGGTACTGGGCCAGTTTCGGGTTCAATGCTCTATACAGCCTCATGACCGCAAAGGGCTCAGCCGAGCAGTTTGTCTTCGACTCTCCGTGACGTGTGTGAATCTGTGTGGTTTTCCCTGCCATTGTTTTGACTAGCCAGAGTGAATGTCCTGGGCCTTCATGTGATTCAATTCCTATAGTAGTTTATGGAGCCGTTCTCGGCTCTGGGCTTTGTGCACAGAGAATGGGTAATTTACTCTGGAACCGATTCTTTTGGAGCCGGAACAGAGCATAGCGGGTACCCGGTTCTTGAACAGATTGGGCTCGTGGTTCCGGTTCCCATATTGGGACCGGGTAGAACCGGGGAACCGCTGGAACACTAATCCAAACGTAATACAAACAATGGACTGCGTATGCGCAAGAATGCGCATATAGATGACAACTGCTCAGGTGGTCTTTTTAAAACTGTGGCTATAGAAGTCAGCGTATTCAAGACGTTAACAACCAGACTTTTGTTAAAAAACAAGGGGGCAGGTTTGCAAATGATGTGTAACTAACAAGCATTTAAAAAAACTGTCCATAGGATTATGCAAATTGCACAAACACAGACATGCCCATCAGGCCTCGCTGCATACAGTAAGTATATAATATGGCTTCATGGTTAAAATCATTTTGCCATGGAATCATGGTAGTTGTGTTCGTGAGCAGGACATTTTGCAACAATCCCTCACTCCCAATCCACACAGTAGTAAACATAGTGTGGGGTAACAATCTTTAATTGATTCACCCCATGGCACTTTAGGGCCCGTTCTCACTTGAACGGTTTTCTACGCGAATGCCGTGTGACTACCAAATCGCACAGGGCGTACGGGAGTCTGTTGATGATTCGCACATGTTGTAGGGGTGTCGTGTGTTATTCGGACGGGTCGCATGCCTGGTCGCATGGTCGCATTGGTCGCACGGCGGTCTGATTGGTCGCACGGGAGTCTAAAGAGACGGCCGTGCGACTCCCAGCAGACCCCGTGCGACATCCATCAGACTGCTGTGCAACTGCCGTGCAACCTGTGCGAATCTTCTGAGAGCCCGTATCGACTGCCATCAGACTGCTGTATAAGCTGTAGGAATCTCATGCAAGTGCGGTGCGACACGCCCCATGCGAGCGCGGTGCTGCTGCCATCCAACCTGGGCGGATCTCACCAACAAACATATAAAAAGCGGCCTCAGCGGGCTGAAAATCATTCGCCACCTGATGTTCAAGCTGTCCACATCAAGATGTAAGACAACCAGAGCAGACTGAGAAACAGGGAAATTCGTACGGAAATCGCATGGCTGTACGATTTTTTAGTCGCACCGCAGTTGTAAACAAAATTGTTCAAGTGAGAACGGGGCTATAGAGCACATTTTGACCAAGGACAATCGGATAACTGGTAGTTGAATGGACCAATGAAGACATTATGTCACACTCTGTCTGCACTGAAATGTGCGCAGTTCCATCCCCTCCCGATGCACAAATGCAAACAAGGTAGAGATCATGTCAATTTCTGCCTGATTCTGTGACCGATACCAAGAGTACATTTTTCAAACCCATGAGTAAACAGCAATGGTTTCTTTAGGTCTCTAATACAAAGCCAGAATAATCCTGAAAGTAAGTATCTACGTTCAGTGTACATTTCGTCAAATAATTTGATGGCTGAATGACTATAAATTAAAGCAGCACAATTGACCTTGCTTATCATTATTGTTTTGCATCTTGGGGGAAAAACTACATCCTTCTTCATAAACTATATCCTTTCTCATGCACTTACTTGGCGTCGCTGAGAACTCCCAGGCATGTCAAAGTGAAGATGATGTAGACCATACCACAAAAGGTAGCAGTTGCAGACAGTGTCTAGAGCAACGTCAAACATTGAAAGGAATGATATAGCATGTGGTAGAGGTGATAGCACATCACTGGCGGGATCCAGAACAAAATTTAGCGGGCCCTCCCAAAAAAAATCCCCCCAAAATTTTACAGCCACAAAATAATTTCTGAGTGCCTGAAGTACTTAAACATGCCTTAAATGAAAGTGTACGCAACAGTGGTTGGTATTTTCAATTATTACTACTGAAAAAAAACAACAAAAAAACAAAACATGGCCCTGTAAAATACTAGGAGGCATTTCAATTTACAATGTCATTTAAAGGTCCGATAAATATGAGAAATTGATGACCAAAATAATGTGTCATGGAGTTCCCACCCCCCCCAAAAAATTAAAGAAAAAAAGAAAAAAAGCAAGAAACAAACCAAATTTTCCTCTTTTGTTATCGGAAGTTAATGACAATTTTGTTATCACTATTATTTTGGTCATCAATTTCTCATATTTATCGGACCTTTACATGACATTGTAAATTGAAATGCCTCCTAGTATTTTACAGGGCCATGTTTAGAGGTGGTGTACACATGTACATGATTGGTCATTGTTGCAATTTTCAGAAATGGGCAGATTTGGGGGTTTAGTATTTTATAGGAAATATCGTTCCACTGACCTGTTCAAAGTTTTGCATTGTTGGATGGCGGAAAAAAACGACAGAAAAATGGTGCTCGTTTTCAACCGTCGGGCGGATGATAGCCTTTAGTCAAGGCGCACGTGGCTACCTGGACGCGTGACGCGCCCCGAATGCCAGCATGTCCGGGGCGCGCCACTCGTCCGGGTAGCCACGCGCGTCTTGACTAAAGGCTACAGGGCAGTTTTCCCAACGATTTCCAGCTGGAAATCGTTGGAAAACGATATAAATTTCCACTTTTCTTGACAACGACAGCACACCTGGTGCCATCATTTCACAGGATGATTGAGACTACTATTAACTTACAGTCTAGTAATGTATTTCGTAATAATTCAGTAAAAACAAAATTGGAGGATTACCAATCGTGTTTTTCTAGTCTGAAAACAAAATAATTTTCTGAAAAGGAACACAGCACATTACAGTTCCTATATATAAGGCATGCCCAGAAGCTTGTATTCCTACCAGGGGCCAATTTCATAAAGCTGTTAAGCACAAAAATGTGCTTAGCATGAAAATGCTTCCTTGATAAAAACTGGATTACCAACCAGATTTACATGTGTGGAATATTGCCTTTGACTGGCATTCAGCTGTTGTTTGCTTAGCATGAAAATTACATGGACTTTTGGCTGGTAACCTGTTTTTACTAAGCAAGACATTTTCATGCTAAGCAAATGTTTGTGCTTAACAGCTCTATGAAATTGGCCCCAGAGCTCTTATATTGTGAGGTCAACTTGTACAATCTATTAAGTGATTTCCCACGATTCGGAAAAGCGGGGGAGGGGGGGGGGGGGGGGTAATGATCACAGGTAATAATGTCAAAGGTCAGAGCATTATTCCCATACTACAATACTGCCATCATTTCTGGTATATTATGCATTCGTACAGAAGTTACATGTCGGCCATTTTCTGATTATTCTTTGATCGGACCTTCATACATCCGCCTAATGAATATTCATCAGGAACTTACCTTCAATGAGGCCAGGAAGGCATCATAAATGAAGAAGTTGATGACAAAATGAAGGACATTGTAGACGTGTGTCCACAGTGGCAGTCTAGGTCGGTACTTGGGCATCGGGTAGTGAATCTTAGAAGTCAACGAAAATGAGCAATATGTGGCAATGGTAAATGATTCGCTCATTACATGTCTAATGCCTTAATCCTAACCCCCTAGACTTGTGCACTATCAAGCCTATGAAACTCCAATAAACCAACTACTGCACACATATGTGACCCGCTCCAGAAAAAGGTGATATAAGTCGCGCTATGCATTTACGTGTAATGACCCTTTCAATGTTGAGAGGGTGAAATTTTTCGTCAAAATTCATTTTTTTTTTTTTGTCTTTAATTACATCTTAATTATCTGAAGTTTCAGGTTTGGTGCACAGCAATGTTGATTTCAGTGAACAAAGTGAACAAATAACCTTTTCAGAGTGCATTGTTCCATTGCATTGTATTAGAACTAGCTATTTCAAAGCCTGATTTCTCTGTTGTGCAATTTGAACTCCATAGAACTAATTAATATGCAAAAACTTGATATCTCCAGAACGGAAAGGGCTTTGGAGCTCTATCATGTACCAAATGAAAGCTTACATTGCGGGCTTTCCAAACATACATAACACTCATTTTTCATATTTTGCGACATAATATACCTTTTTCCAGAGCGGGTCACATATGGGAATATACTGAACCTGCCATAGTCCAATGGGCTGTGTCATCAAAATCTGTTTGTACACAAATATACTTTTTTTGACTCGGGCTCATGCAGCAAAGGTGCAAACTTGACCCTCACATTTGTACTACTAGCCACTGCACACAGTCGTACTTCCCCAATACGTCCGAGGACAATGCTTTGTGTTTCCTATTGTTCCTTTAATATAACCAACCCCCATAGACTAAGCACGTATCCTTACGTTCGAGGACCGATTTCAACAAAAGACTCTACATTCGAGGACTGAAGGTTTCCTTGCGTTTCCTTTCTTCTCTTGTCCTCGGAGATATATACAGTGCACGTACACTGACCCACCCCTGTGTATCCCCACCTAAGCCCAGCCCAACACCCACTACCACTAGTCACTGCACTGACCCACCCCTGTGTATACCCACCTATTAAGCCCAGTCCAACACCCACTACCACTAGCCACTGCACTGACCCACCCCTGTGTATACCCACCTATCAAGCCCAGTCCAACACCCACTACCACTAGCCACTGCACTGACCCACCCCTGTGTTTTCCCACCTATTAAGCCCAGTCAAACGCCCACTACCACTAGCCAATGCACTGACCCACTCCTGTGTATCCCCACCTATTAAGCCCAGTCCAACGCCCACTACCACTAGCCAATGCACTGACCCACCCCTGTGTATCCCTACCTATTAAGCCCAGTCCAACACCCACTACCACTAGCCACTGCATTGGCCCACCCCTGTGACTCCACTCTATCAAACTCCAACACCATCACCCTGGACCTTAGTTCCTCAATCTAACATGTTCATGATGTTTTGTACTGAACCATCCAAAACTTGGCAGAATGTTGGAGTTTGATGGGCTTTGGATAGTTAGGGTAAATTTTCTGCAAAATTTCACAGCGACAACTTCAAAAGACGAGTGGATCTGATGTCCTACCCTCCCCCACTTACCCCCCCTCTACCCCATATGTGCCACTGTTACTATTATTTCCCTCACATAAAGACAAGAAAAGGAGGAATACCATAAGGAGAATGCACCTCTAAAGACGTTGACAAATAGCACTTATACAGCCATAATTATTTATCTACATAGCCTGAGACATGACTAAAACTCACATCCGGTATGTCTTCAATTAATCCTTGCCTGGGTAAGCCGGGCATCCATCCAGGCCCCTTCAGCAACACCCAGAGTTTGTTGGTCAAACCGGGCATACTCCATGCTGTCTCCACAATGTACTTAAAGTGGCAGATCTGTATAAAAAAATATAATTTACAAATTTTGGAAACACCCAACAGATTTTGTCTCATTGGCCTAAATACAGCACATCACATGGTACTCTGTAGTTATATGTCACCATCCTATCCCATGGCCAAAAAAAGTACCGTCCCATGGCTCGCAAAGTACCATCCCATGGCTCGCAAAGTACCATCCCATGGCTCGCAAAGTACCATCCCATGGCTCGCAAAGTACCATCCCATGGCTCGCAAAGTACCATCCCATGGCTAGCAAAGTACCATCCCATGGTTAGCAAAGCACCATCCCATGGCTAGCAAAGTACCATCCCATGGCTACTAAAGTACCATCCCATGGCTACCAAAGTACTGTCGATAACAGATCCAGGGAACATTTTGCAAACCAGCCGAACTTGTAAAATATGACTTGTCAGATGTGAGGACATAGAACCAACTTTGTTGTTTATAAATACCATGGTAACTTTATTGATGATGCTGGTTGATGGAACAAGTCATCATACTTTTATTCTCACATTACTACACTAACAAAATATCTGTTGTTTATTTTGGCCAAAAGAGGAGGTTAGGTGTACCCAGGCTTTCAAACAGACCCAGGTTAAAAAGTAGGAGAATAGTAGGATCCAAACTTAAAAAAAAAAAAAAAAAAGGACAAAAGTAGGACTTTTGAGGACAAAATCAGGATAAATATAGGACTTTTTCAGGCTTTCAGGAGTAGTTTTCTTTGATACTCACCCATGTCTACAGCATCACAAGCCTCATTTCACTTGTGCTCCATCCGCAACTGAGCTCTTGGAAGTAAAGTTGCAGTACTCCTGCACCCAAGCCCTTCATTGTGCAATTTTCATATGACAGTGTGTAAACACTATTATGAAAAATATTCAATGCGATTAATTTTTTGGGAGTTCTGGGACAAAAACAGTAGGAACAAGTAGGAAAAGTAGGAGCAAGGTAAACAAAATATAAGGGAAAAGTAGGAGTACTTGAAAGCCTGGTATCTCTATTCTGCATGCTAACTGCATACCTTACCTGTGTGTATATCGGGTTGTAGGACTCAATTGAGTGGACCAATCCAAATACAACAGGGTCATTCTCTGGTTCAAATGTCCCTGATTAAAGGACAGTGGAGAAAAAGAAGATCATGCTAATAGGTTTTTAAATCAAATTAAAATAAAAAAAAACAAGATCCCAAAATAAAACAAGAATGGCGAAGCCATCATACCTCACTGCTAGTTGTAAATCAAAATCTTTGTCATGTCTATATGTTATGTTATGTTATGGAACTTTATACATTTCCCACCAGCAAATTACAAATGGGCCTTGTAAAATTGGGCGTGATCCCTGGCTATGCAGCATTCTGGGTTTATGACTTCTGACTAGCGCACCCCTGAACAAAGAAAATGGCAATCTGGGAGACTGCCGACATAGAGCAAGATAGCTCAGTTGGTAGACCGCTGTTAGGGTATTCCAGAGGTCGCAGGTTCGAATCCCGCTCCTGCCAGTTTTCTTCGTTCACTTTGAAAATGTAAACAAAAGATGCTTTACTTGCCCCTTGAACCCGGGCATACCGGGTATTTCATGGGGGCGGCGGGGTGCCAGGACGGGTTATGCAGCCAAACGAGATGGAAACAAGAGGCCTGTGCAGCCAAGCATAACGTACACAATACCCCAATAATGGATTGAAAATGCAGAAATTGGCACATATAGAGGTCAACCAGCCAGGTGGCAATTTTCAATTTTCCCCCACAAGCCAACTCAACCCAGTTGGTAAAATGTGGTCAATCTGTTTGGAGGGCTAGTCACAAATTTAGTCACGAACATTTTGCTATTCCTAGAACCCAATCCAAGAATGTCTGTGTGACAAAACCTCTTGAATACAGAAGACAGTTGTCATCTATATGCGCATTCCTGCACATACTAAATCCATTCATTTTTCAACTGCATTATTCTTGAATGGAAGTGTAATGAATGGATGGAGCTTTTTCAAACAAAGTTTTGATTCACACAAAAGGGGGCTCTAAGTGCACTGAACAGGACCACTCTATTCAATGGGGTGCCTATTGTTTGCATTTACGCCTGGCTGCACTGCCCATTCTTGGCATACCAGCACCCCATCAATAACAGACAGACACAAGGGGTTAAACAGGACTGCATCTGCAATCAACAAAAACTGCCAAAGATTCTCATCATTCATCATAAAACCCAATGGCCTACTTACCAAACATTCTATCCCAGATGATAAGGGTGCCCGCATAGTTCTTATCAATGCAGTAACGATTCCGGCCTGTCATAAATAGACCAAGAACTATCTGATAAGCTTTTGTTGTCATCTTATGGCAGTTTTATACACAAACAGAGATTCCCCTTAATTTACAATAAGAACTTGACAATATGATCGGCATATATTTCAAGATGAAATTTTGCATGACACCCTGGATTAACTTGACATAATCCCAATGCAAATTCCATTCGCCGACACTGAGTGCGCGATACCTACTGCTATAATGGATTCAAACCAGGGAGGTTAAGACATCTGCACTGGTAAACAGGAGGTTATAGGTTCAAGTCCCGCCCATGTAAGCCTGTGATTTTTTTCCCAAAGGCTCCTGGAAGCACCGAACGAACAGTGCAAAAATAACAATGCTGTATCATACATTTTTGTAGCTCCATACCTTGAGTGGCTTTTAGCCTTGTTTGGGGTGAACTTGCATACACAATTTTTTTTTTAGTTGATTGAACTGTAAATACAGTAATAACATGAGGAGTCAGGTTCGCATAGTGGTACTTTCCTCGCCTTTCACCGCTGTGACCCGGGTTCCAATCCCACCAGGGCCGACATGTGGATTTGGTTTTCAGTCCCTGCCTGATTCTGTGAGTTTTCCCCAGAATATCATTCTGGGAGTTACCTCCCACTTCTAAAACTGAACATTTCTTTCTTGCCTTCCTAAGGGTTTCTTCAGGCTTTTGAGCTACAGTGCGATAAGCGCTTTCGAGAAATAAATTAAAATAAATAAATAATAAATACACAAATAAATAAATAAACTGTAGAATACTCACCATGATGGACCCGATGATGGCTGGGTGTATTCAACACGTACTCCAAGGGACCGAGTGACTTAATGACCTACATGCCAAACAGGAAAAACATGGAAGAGTTACTGCTGTGGGTCTGAAGCCCTAGTTTCCCAAAAGTCACAATAAATGCAGAGAGCGTGCTAGACGTCGAGTGGTGGAGTGTAGGTGCAGACATGGTACATATTGTCATCTGACCAAAAATATGAAAATGAGTTAAACTGCTGCAAACTGCTTACTGACTGAATGGACCTGAAATATACAAATCAAAAAATTAGTGGGCCTAAAGTTTCGAATTTCAGTAAGTTCTTTCTCAAAGGCAAATGACAGAGTACAAGAAACAAACATGTAGGGAACACACATGCAAGAGGCAAACAATGATTACTAAAATTGCCATATATCGAAGCAGGGAGGCTTGGGTCTTTAGATGAGGACCTGGGGGCTTGAGTGTACCCCCTCCCCCTCCTGGGAGGTTTTGGTAAACTTTAGTCAGTTGTTGATTTTTTTTCTTCAAACTATTATGAAACATTATTTAAAAACAAAATTTGTGAGCCCTTCCCTAAAGACAGATCTTGGGTGTGCTATTGATGCAATTTGATTAACACCCTGCAGTTGACTTCTCTTGAAGAAAGTGGCAGATTGGCTGGCTTGTGTCCAACCCCCCCCCCCCCCCCCCAATTCCAAAGGCAGGCCTTCCAGTATGCACAGACTGAACATAAAGCTCTTCAGGAATGATAATGTAATTCACGTGCAGTCATTCATGAACTGAATTCACACAGGTTTATGTACAAAGGGGTAACGGACAAACCAAACATGCTACAGCTCCCAGCAAACTTACCCTCGTGTGAATCCAGAACTGGTAGAGTGTGTTGAACTGTTGGTGCATCATGAACATGGGCGAAGGAATAGCAAGGGCCAGAGGCAAGTAGAACATCTGAAGAAAGAAGAATAAGAAACAGACCATAGATTTGTTTATTCAATTCACACCTAAAACAAGGCCGAAAGCCACTCTAGGTAATATAATAATAATAATAATAATAATAATTTGGGAGGCTAATCATCCTTACTTGCAGCTGGGATGCTGAATTGCGAAGGACGCGGCTACAACAAGGTCGAGTCGCTGGCACGTAAAGGCGCCTCTGGCAGCCGGCCACATCGACCCATATATGACCACGGAGCACAGCCAGAGATCGAAGTGTTTGATTTTTAATTGGTTACAATCAGAGGTGGTATTGGTTGGCCACATTTTCAATTGCCAACCCTACCACCCTTACGGTTTTCCTGGGCCCAGAGGATAATTCTTCAACAGATTCCAAAGAAAGTATCCCTATTTTCAGACCTACAGACTCAAGTCGTCACCGTTTTCACGAACTGACACTCACGCGCACCTGGTGTCAGTTCGTGAAACCGCGTACTGAGTAAATTTTGGTTTCACGAACTGACACGCAAGCATGTAGCGGAAATGCCATTCCAAGAAAAACGCTTTAAAAGCTTTGACACGAATCTACTCCATCTGTATACTTGTGGGGTTACAGAAACATTGAACTGAAAACCTCTAAACTCGTGAAATTAAGAATGGTTTCAGTTCGTGAAAATGAAAATGCCGTTAGCGCGCGCTCCCCTACTTGGGTGTCAGTTCGTGAAAACGAAAATTACTTGGTTCTGTAAAATACGCGTGCGTGCGGGCACTCACGCGCTAGAGAGTGTCAGTTCGTGGTTTTGGTGACGAAGTGTGATAATTACTTCCACTGTTGATGAGACCAACTCACCTCCCCCTGTGTAAGTGTGATGTCATTCTAGCATAAGCCTTGCCGGCTGAACACGGACTGGCTCCAACTATGATCTGTCATCTTATTCAAATACACTGCCTCATTATTTCCCGTCAAGTTTTATGCAAGAATATGGAAAGCACGCGTCTTAGTTTAACAATGTGTACTGCAAAGGTTACAGTCACTTTGGGGAACACAAATTTTCAGCACTACAAAACTACTGTTTGGTCAATGTCTCACCCATGACACAAAGCGCTGGCATACAGATTGCCTGAGTGCAGTGCTTAGATTATACTCCTCGGAGCTGTGGTGAACCTGATGGGCAGCCCAGAAGATGTTAACCTCTGCAAGGGAATAAAGGAATTTGCCACTATCACAAAACCCTTACAATCCTGCATGTACTTTGGGTATTCAGGATGAACAGGCAAATAGCTACACTTCATGAATGGGAGGAGACAAGGGAGGAAAGGTGTACCAAGGGTGGCTGGGGGTGGAGGACCATGGGGGTGAGGGTAAGGGGGTGGGGGGAAAGGGGAGGGAAGATTGGAGAGGGACCAAGGGGAGGCAAGGGTGGCTGGGGGTGGAGGAGCATGGGGGTGGAGGAGCATGGGGGTGGAGGAGCATGGGGGTGGAGGAGCATGGGGGTGGAGGAGCATGGGGGTGGAGGAGCATAGGGGTGAGGGCAAGGGTGATAAGAGGAAAGGCAAATGGGAGGGCAAGGAGGGGGCCAAGGCGGACAAAGGAGAAGAGGCCAAGCGGAGTGCCAATAGGGTGCCAAGGGGGTCCAATGGTGAGGGGCCAATGGGGACAAGGGTGCAGGAAGGGGGGCCAAGAATCGGCTGGTGATGCAGGGAGAGAGACTTTATCACATATTTGATGGTTTTAATAATCTTGTGTTGAGACATTTGCCATTTTCAGAACTGGCGAGCCCATGATTCTAGGGATGGGAAATCCCCCCCCCACCCATCCCCCTAGCTATGTGCATGCAAATTAATCACACATCTTAAGATCCCTTAACCACAACCTAAAGGTCAACAGTGCGAAAAGTACATGGTACTGAAGGGGTACAGTCTGCCTGATTTCTAAAAAGTTTATTCTCTACATAAATGTGTCGAGCAACTGAGAATCTTCAATGGCCATGCAGTGTATTCGCAGTGTGTTCAGACTGGATCAGGCAGTCTCCCAATAGAACATACATCAACTTTGCCAAACCTGTAGGATCACCTGGTGGTTCAAGCTATCCTCAGTGGGAACACTGAATGTTTACCACACAGCCAGCTGGAAACAAAAGGTTTAAGTTTTGAGATTCTTCGTAAGGGGCCGTCCATAAAGTACGCACGCACGAAGGGGGGGAGGGGGGTTGTTGACATTGCATATACCATGCGTACAGGGGGGGGGGGGGGGGGTCCAAGCCAATGCGTACCGTACGCAACCGACAATTTGCTTTTAATGAATTGTCATGAAATCAATGTAATATCTCATATAAATAACTACCAGGACCAGCTTTTGTGCATCGAAAAACAGTTATAACACAGTTCCCTTCACCCCAACCAAAAGTAAATTTGTCTTCTTAGCGCCACCGCCAGCCAACTCCGGCCTATTTTTAGACCGCAACAAAAAGACTGCTTTATAAACCGGCAGTGTACACCGGAAACGTATACATGTACTTGTATATCAATTTCACCCGCGTGCTGTCCAAAATCGCTCTTGTACTGGAGGTAAACAAAAGAACAAAAAAGAGCAAACTATGCAAAAAATAGTGCATCAGGATATTTTGTTTTCCTTTTTTGGTTAATGTCATCATTGACTGCTGTTTTGGTTCAAAATACATCACTGTTCAATCATTTTCAGGTCCGTCAATAAAAATGTTTGAATTTTTTTTCCTGTCAACATTTTGTGATTTATTTCAGTCTTTGGATGCGACATGCGAATCATACTACTACAGCAGGTGTACTGTGATGTTTAATGATGCTAGAATAGGGTAGTCTGAGAAGTCAAAAAGAGATATGGAATGCGTATGCGTACAGGGGGAGGGGATTGGAGCCACTGCATATGCCATGCGTACAGGGGGAGGGGGAAAAAAAAATCGGCATTTTGTGTGGATGGCCCCTAAGCAGAGACACACTTCACTAGCAGGTACACATGAAATCACATTTAAATGCACAACTAGGAATCTTTCCTTTTTTTTATGGATTACTCTGCAGGAAAAAGCACATGAGCGGATGGCAGGTCCCCAACCCTGCAATTTTTTTTAAACAAATCCCAGCCAATCAGACTAATTGTAATGTTAAAGCATTCATGAATGGCCAATGGCGACGTCCGTACCATGTGACATCCTGTGAAACCAGTAATACCCAAAGTCCACCAGTACGAAGCATATGATCCAAGTCCAGGCGTTGTTCCATGGCAGAGTGGCCATTCTGTAGTTCTCATGCACCCACACGTAGATACCAATATTAACACCTTTGGCCAAGAACCTGTGGATGCAGACAGATGAACAAATAATGAACTGGCTTGGTTTGTTATTATAGTCATATTAGAAATCTCATCCTACAAATTCAGTTCCTTATCCTACAAATTCAGTTCAATTTAGAAATACAGGAAAACAGTGCAGTTAGACTTAAAAAGCTAAACATACAGGGGTTTCACACTACTCTGAACTTACCCGGGTAATTAATCACCAGGGTAGTAGTCAATTACCCGGGTAGAAACTAACCCGGAGAATCGGTTTCGCAATACAAAAACCTGGCGAGCATTTACACTACTGATGGTAACCCGGAGAATTGTCTCAAGGTTGTCGTTCACCCCGAGATTGGTGGGTTAACCCACCTCGCGAGTAGGGTTGGAAATTACCCGGGTTAAGGGGGGGTTTTGAGGCAGTTAACCCGGAGAATTTCTAACCCGGAGAATTTCTAACCCCGAGAAGTGTAGAGGCGTTTTCACACTATGTACGTTCTACCCGTGTCGAAATCTACACGGGTCCAACCCGTGTAGACTTTTAAAAATTTCAACACGGGTCAATTACGCTACCTTATCACACTACTCAACGCGGTTACACGGGTCAAACTCAACCCAGAGGTGTTTTCAACACGAGTCGAACTTCTCTACACGGGTCGAGAGCTTTCAACCCACCTCCCGAGCAGGGTTAGTTTCAACTTGGGTTGAGCGCTCTACACAGGTCAGTGCCGTGTTGAAAATGTTGTAGTGTGAAAAGTCAACACGTGTCGGACCCGGTTACAACACAGAGATTTTTCGTAGTGTTGTAACAGGAAGAGCTTGCTAAGATCTTTCTAATGGTGCTATCAGATTCACTGTCACCATAATAATCTTATGTCTATATGAACTTGCCCTACATTTGTTCATGTAACAAACAAAAGTTTCCTGTTGATAAAGTCGCCCACAAGAGAAAACAGAAATAACTTTGCTATTTTAGCAGTTATGACCTTCATTTTTACACACCATTCAGCAAGCAGTTGGCTGCCTTTTCTGCTTGAGTGATTTTATGCTTGACCGATCAAAGAATGTGATACTGGGGGAAGATAGCTAATAAACAATGTGGAACTGAAAGGGTTAGATTAATATCAAACACCAGGTCCTGGGTTTTGGTCACACAAGAGTAAGCAGTGTATAGTGTTTTTTCAAACCAGGCTTTTTGAAAGCACTCTACACACTGTCCTTGTACATGTACAAGTTCGTAAAGGACAATCAAAAACTTTGTTTATCAGGGACGGATCCAGGAGAGGGGGGGTCAGATGTGAATGGCTGCTGAAGACACCTGCCCTTTGCTTGGTAGGTCCAGGGTCAAGCTCGGAAATTTTGACAACAAGATGCTTTAATTTCTACCGCTGTTTGGGGCAAAATACTTCAGATAATTTTTAGGGATTCTTAAACGAAACATTTTCCACTTTTTTCCCCAAGGAGGAGTTTAAACCCTTTATCCCAACCTTCTGCCACTGTTCATGAACCCACGATACATACGCAGTCAGAAGCAGCAGCATGCCGGCAGTTATGGAGCTGATGCTGTCCGGGATGAAGAACCTCTCACGAACCTTCTTGTCCGAGATTGTCACAATCATCTCCACGGCAATCAGCAGAAGGAAGAAGGGAATAGCCTAAACCAAGGGAGAAGAAAATATCAGAAGTTGATTTTCTTTTACCATCTCATACATATTCATGAGTGAGAGCTGAATAATTCCGAACGTTCAATTCATCATTAGGCCAACAAAAAAATAGTTGTGTTGTCCTCTGCGACCAACACTAAAAGTCACATTTAAGAAATTTTCAAAATCTCACATTTTGCCGCACAAAATGAACAAGTTTGATTAAAACCATTGTCTTTAACCCTAACTCCCTACATCATTTTTCCCCCATGTAACCTGAATCCTCCAACATCCTCTGATTTCAAAGTGTTAAAACTCCATATAACCTGAATCCTCCAAAATCCTCCAGGGGTTTTTTGCATACCCCTAGTAACCTCAATCCTCCAAAATCCTCATGTATCACATTGAGCCTGATAACCTGGATCCTCCATATTCCTGCAGGGGCAAAAAACCCTAGTAACCTCAATCCTGCAAAATCCTCCAATGCATCAACTTCCAAGTGCCCTCAATCCTCCATATTTCTCCATTTTGCAAAGAGGATTTTGGAGGATTTGGGAAGGTTAGGGTTAAATACAACTACAGAGGCACAATCTTGCATTTTGCCATCTCACTTTTAGATAAGCTTACTTTTTGCCTTTCGACTTCCGCATGTAGTATTGTTTTCATGGATGGTTAAAAAAAATCAACAAAAAAAACGACCGCCCGACCCTCCATCCTGATTTTCCCCATTTGTTTCCCTTATGTCCCAGCTGATATGGTCATGCAGCATATAAAGAAAAGTGACATGCAAACAAACCACCACGAATTGTACAGGATCACAAAACTGTCACATGGGTCACGGAACTATCACATGAGTCACGGAACTATTACACAGGGTCATACTTCAAATCTTGCGAAACATGTGAATGTCTTTCTGGCAATTTTGTTGTTCATACTGCAGGACTGCCATGGTAACTGATATTAAACTTTAATGACAGTGAAATATGTATGAGGTATAGACAAAGAAATACAGCACAGGTTACTTCTGTCGGACAGTACATGCATACAAATAATGGTTTGATGGTGAACAGTCAATACTAGCTACCCGAGGTGTTAGAAGTTGAAGAAAGTAGTTTAACTTCCACCATCGAGGAGAGCTAATATCGACGGTCCATCTGAAATTAATAAACCATGTTATATCGGGGGTGAGATTGGCAAAAAATGAAATATCAACGAAATCCACAAAAAATCCACAAAAAATCCACGAGGATCCCGGGTTGTCGGTCACTTCGCCCATTTTCCACTTCGCCCACAACCACTTTGCCCATTTACCACTTCGCCCACGCCCATGTTCGTACGTACATGTACATATGTACATGTACATACGTACACGCATGGAGCTATAAAAAAGGAGCCGTAATGTGCATGTGGCACACATCCATTATCACTGGAACAACGCGCTGGACTGATCAAATCCCTTATCAGTGGGCAAGCGGCTCGGTGTTCTCCCACAGACGCGATCGCCCGTGGAAGGTTCAGAAGTCGGCATCCTTTAGCGCCCGCTTTGTATCAACGAAGACCAATCAGCTTGAAGGCGGTAACTACATGTAGTTGTTACCTATGTCAACTTGTCATATCACCTTAGGAGCTACATGTAGCTCGCTATAGATGCATAACTATACAGTCGTGGATTATGGTTCAATGAATTACAAAATAATAAATAATACTACAATACATGAATTCTATACAGTCATGTGCCTAACAGTTCGGTTGTACAGGGCGACATAACATCATGCCCAACGAATTGTAAAAAAAAATACAGCTTATAATGTATAGAGATGGAATTTGCGAGCTAAAAAATGGAAACTCACAAAACAAATTTCCAAAATTTCAAACTACATGTAATTTTCTATGAAATACAGGTCCTCATTACAATCATGGAATTCGATTTATGCACATGCAGCTCTTTTGTATAGCTTCATGCATGTACGTCCGTACGTACGTATGTACGTACGTACATGTGCGTACGAACATGGGCGTGGGCGAAGTGGCAAAAGGGCAAAGTGGCAAGTGGGCAAAGTGGTTGTGGGCGAAGTGGAAAATGGGCGAAGTGACTGTAAAGCGGAGCCCGGATCAACATATACATGTAGTTTGTATTTGCCTAAAGGCACCCCCTTAAAATATCGATTTTTATTGGTCTATATCCACTTTTACAGGTTAAAACACCTTTAGGACAACACCTCAGGAATTCCAGATTGCAAAGAGATTCTTTAAAAATTCTGAAATCTCGAGAAAAAAATCCTGAAATCAGGAAAAATCCTTACAAATCTCACCCGTTATATTTGTTTTACTACTATTTAGTTGTCAAAAGACAGGTTTCAAGAATTTGGGCACTATGGGCAGCACAGCTTCAAATAGATCGTGTTGCAGCATGATTATACACCGTGCAACTATTTTCTGCCTGTATCATTACCTCATAAAAGTAGTCGGGTACATCTTCCAGTCTTTCAAATGATGTCTCATTTGGCGTGACTGCATAAAACAGCCGCCTGGTCCCGGTGAGGACATCAACCTTGAACAATCCAGACATGATTCTTGGCCTCTACAGGAAGTCTTTAAAGAAAAATAAAAGAAACATTCACTGTTACAAATTTGAAAAATCTGACAGTACGTCATCCTTACCTACATTTGAAGAAAACCTATGTTATGCGCCAGTGTACATTGTATGGAATTGGCGCAATATAAATAAAACAATTATTATTACAACAGTTTCAGAACTGATCTGTGACAACAACTGAACAGTTGATCATTTTATCTGACATATCCTGCACAAAATAAGTTCCAGTGCTGCACAATCCATTGGTAATTCAAAAGCTGCGCGTTTGCGTCCCATGTGGATCGTCACGTCTGTTTCGGCGCACACTGGTTACGTTTTCCGGATAGCTCCTGTTTCTCCTCTTTCAGAATGGCATACGTGAAGAGGTCTGTCCATTGTTCTCCATTATTGGAGATCAATGGGTCTGTCCACCGATCTCCATTATTATTGACAATAATAATAATAATAATAATAATAATGGAGATCAATGGGTCTATCGACAAAGTTCCAGTTGAAAATGTGGTTATGTTGAATTTGAGTATATTAACTTATTTCATTAATAATGTTGAAAAATTCAATCTTCGTTACATTGTCTTGTTATTGACTTGAGTTAGGAAAATATAAATAATTGTAACTACTTATCAGCAAATAAAATTGCCAAATCTTCTGACTGTTATTGATGCGTGCGTGACTGTTATTGATGCGTGCGTGTACGTGGTACGTTCTGGTTTCACGCACAGCGCCGTGCGTGTTCCATCTTTACAGCGCGTCAAGTTTGCTTGAAGATAAATTCGTTATCCCACTCGTGCTCGATGAACACGGAATAATGTAGTGTGTCCGTGTCCCATATTCCACGAGGCCGAAGGGACACGGACGCACTACATTATTCCGTGTTCCACTCGGCGCTTGTGGGATGATAACTTATATTGTATGGAGTGGATTCTTAATGGAATCGCAATGCCTGCTTGGATTAATCAGAGACGACTAAACAAAATGTAGCCCAAGCCTACATAACAGTATACGTAAAAAGTAAATATGCACTCATCCAAATCTTTCACAATCAACAATATGACACATAAGTTAACACTTCACCTATAATTTCTTGACTATGACTAATTCCACCGCAGCAAGTGACCTTTGTGAAAAGGGCTATCTGTACTGAACTGCAGGTGGACTCTTGTACCATGGAGGAATTCCTCCATGCTGGTACAATGTACAGGATGGACTCTTGTACAGTACAATGTACGTGCATTTGTTTGTTTTGATAATATGCTATAGAAGCCAATTGTTCTACTATCACAGACATCTGAACTTTTTATTATACACTTTGACAGAACAGTTAACCCCTTGAGTAGGGTTATCATAGATGGAATGTACAAAACCTTTTTTGTCAAAGACATATGGCATTACACAAACTTTTTGTCAAAGATGTGCACAAAACAAGGTATATATGCCAGTGCTACAGGGAGGTTAGAATCTTTTGCAAACTGTTTTATTTGTTCAATGAACAAAATTGGATTAAGACTGCGTGAGTCAGCAAAAGTGGTACCGGAAAGCTGTACATCTGGCCCGGACACGAGGCCATAATATACAGGGACATCACGTATGCAGTTTGCATTGCTTCACCACGGTGCATTGCGCGTGCGCGTGGCAAGTTTCTAATCTCATGCATTATTCCTCTTTTGGTCACAGTCATGGCAGATATTATCACTGATACAGTCAGATGTTTGATTGGTGTTACCAGTACACATTCAAAGATGATAATGACGGACATCAATGTTGTATCTTACGACGATGATATGAAGAATAAAACAAATAAAAAGCGTGCACTTTGGGTTAAATGGGTTAAATGTTGAAAGGTCATGCAATTAGCCACTATTTTGCCAGCTAGGTTACTTCTCAGGGATGTAGTCAAGTCCATCACAAGTCCCTGCAAGTCCATCACAAGCCCTCCAGTCCTAATCCCAATCACAAGCTATTTAAATGAGCTTTGACAAAGGCATTCCTTTGTCATTGTTCATCCAGTTACTTGTGACCGGCTTTATGAAAGGACTTCTGACTGGACTTGTGAAAGGACTTGCAGGGACTCGACTACAACTCTGTTACTTCTCCTCACATTGAATCTTGGTAAATTTTTCCCAAGTCGAAAGTCCAATTGCAAAAAGTGGTAACCGTATTTAACCATCTTGGTAAAATCTTCCTCAGATAAGCGAACATGGCTAAAGACTGAAAATGAATGAAAACATAATAGAAACCTACAATTCAATAATACATGTACCTGCCTTGTTATGAGAATTTACGTATACATGTATCACTCCTATCCCCTTGAGTACGGATGATGGCTATAGCGCGGTTTGAAGAAAAAAAAACACCTGGGCCCAATTTCATAAAGCTGTTAAGCACAAAAATGTGCTTAGCATGAAAATGTCTTACAGAGTAAAAACAGGTTACCAGCCAAAAGTCCATGTAATTTTCGTGCTAAGCAAGCAACAGCTGAATGCCAGTCAAAAGCAATATTCCACACATGGAAATCTGGTTGGTAATCCAGTTTTATCAAGGAAGCATTTGCATGCTAAGCAAATTTTTGTGCTTAACAGCTTCATGAAATTGGGCCCTGGCCAGTTGACGTCTACACCCGCATTCTTCTGCGTATTCATTTCATTGTTTGCCTATTGTGTGTGTTACGCTTGGCTGGACAAACCCATCTGGTATACCAGCGCCCCCATTATGAAAGCAGGACGCAAAGGGTTAATGTGCATGTAAAAAGCCCATTTGACAAACTTTCTTTTTTCGTAAAAAGACCCAAAAAAACTAAAAACTCCTTCGAGTTTTTGATGACAGAAGACAATTTGAGACTTTGTCCGGTTGTGCCACTGATAGACGTACATGTAGGAGTGTATTTAGCAAGCAAAGACCATTAACTTTCTTCAAAAGACAAAGCATTGCCTCAAATTCATACATTTTTAACCATTTTAAACTTTTACATTGACTATTGAAAAAGAATTTTAAAATCAAACTAAATGTGTGACACCGAGAAAATGTGACACGACTAGTGTGGTGTACAGCTGTGTCCTTTAACCCTAACCCCTTGGGTAACTTTTAAATACTAGAAAGTATCTTGAATCCGCCAAAATCCACCTATTTTGTCATGCACAAAAACTTGGTTTTGGTGAATGCTCATCAATATATATATAGCTTACATGTATATTGCTTTACACAAATGTCTCAAAGCGCTTCACAATTATTACCCCTGATCATCAGGCCTATTACACCCTTGAGATCAGTTCTATGCAGCAGTTCGAGATCAGCGCAATCTGTTCTCTACTCTCACATGTACCCATTTATAGAGGAATCCCACGACGAGTTTAGCGCCGATCTCAATGTCACAGTAAACAACTTTATGCTGATCGTGCGCCTGCGCTTCCTTTTATGGCCTGATTAATTCATGCATGAATGAATCTGCTGAAAAGCGTTGTTTTGTTTGCCACTGACATTCTCGCTTTCAACCCGGAAGTGCGCAGAAGGGGCTAGTGGAGAGAGTGTCTTGCCCAAGCACACAAGCACCATAATCCCCCGGCGGGGTTCGAACCAACATACCATTGCACGTGAGTCAGACACAGTAACCACTGGACCACGGTGCCCCACAGTACCGTACTATACTACTGTGCTATAAAAATAGTATAGAAATATACTTACATGTACCCCTGCCAAGTTAATCTGGAGGTATTATGGGGAGATAACCAGGAACTGAGAAACTGCTCAGTAAAATTGACTGGAGAATACAAACTTTTTGTTCATGTACAATGACATTAGGCCTTATTGCCTGTACCAATGCTAACTGAGTACAAAAACTTGTATTTTGACAAACTGAGCCAATATGGGAAGATAGAACTGAGCCAATATGGAGAGATAAACCTTGCAACGCTGTTCTGCTTGGCTGAAAATGATGAGCCGCAGGCCCACAACGGTGTTGTCAATGGTGTTGTCTTCATTGAAAAATCAATAACTCAAGAACAATACAAGTTTTTGTACTAAATAGAAAGTTTGTGTATTTGATTTGATTTAATTTTATTTATTTTGACAGCTGTAATAGTAGAAGGGTTAAGAACTTTTTGATGGAATTAGACACTTAAAAAAAAACCAGTTGAAATAGAGGTTAAACCTCCTACTATTTCTGTCAAATTCTATCAAAAAGTCCACTCACCTTCCTCCATGGTACAATATACAGAGAGGGCACTTGGGGTGCACCTATTGCACCAATTTTTTGGGGGCAGGGGGGGAGGGGAGGGACAAAGCAGATTGGCTTGGAGGGGGGTTATGTGCAATGTGAAGGTAAGGATGAATTTGGGGTACCAAGGGCAGCGTGTAACCACACTCTCCACCTTCCTTCTTTGAAGTTGAGCCTCTTACAAAATTTGTTGTTATTGACGACTACAATAGGTTATAACTGCCTGAATATAATGAAAGCCGTAATTTGCATCTTCTGCAAAAACAATTATAAATGAATCATTTTCACCTTGTAGTTTTTAGAGTTCTTGCAAAAACAGTATCAGAAACACATACCGTACATGTACCGTACTAACAGATGTGATGTTACTAAGACAAATCTAAATCTGTTTACAAATTTTTCCCAAAAATATAATAGAGAGAAGTTTAAAAATGGGACCTTGTAAATTTAAAAGGTCTCTTTCTCTGATGTCTAGTTGTTACTTACAAAGCAAGAAAAGAATTAGAGTGGAACGCCGCTATAACGAACACCACTATACCGAACATTCGGCTATACCGAACACCATCCTTGGCTCCCAAATTCTGTGTACAAAATTTACCAAACATTGCTGTTGAAAAAAGGCAACAGATAAAAAAAATGTACTGGGCATTTGGGCTGTTTGTAATTCCCAAATGGCCGCAGCTTTATGTTAAAGAGTGACAGGTGGCTGTTATTTCCACAAGGAATAGAAGGGAAAGCCAACTGTTGCTTTAGAATTCGGTAAGCTTACATGTAGATCAGAAAGTATGAACAAGTAATTACATATTTCAATGGCCGGTCATCCTTAAGTAACCGCCGGCTGAAAATCGCTATACCGAACGATCGCTATACCGAACGATCGCTATACCGAACGATCGCTATACCGAACGATCGCTATACCGAACGATCGCTATACCGAACGATCGCTATACCGAACGATCGCTATACCGAACGATCGCTATACCGAACGATCGCTATACCGAACGATCGCTATACCGAACGATCGCTATACCGAACGATCGCTATACCGAACGATCGCTATACCGAACGATCGCTATACCGAACGATCGCTATACCGAACGATCGCTATACCGAACAAATTATGTGGATCCCGCGATGTTCGTTATAGCGGCGTTCTACTGTAGTACTTGATCACAAACAAACACTGTCGAGTGCGCAGGACAGGTTCTTGATTGACCGATCGTGCATGACAGAACTTGCGCGATCATGCAGGATCACTGGGTTTACAGATGATTGCACTGTGCTATCATGCAGATCCATCAAACAACTTTCCACAACTGGCATAATAAGATAATGAACATAAAACATTTCCCGCATCAATGAACAAATATCTGAGGCCGGTCGACATGAGCTACATGTAATTTAATAATACTCTACATGTACTTTCAATGACTATAATTTATGAGGCTTTTCGAGCATGTAGCCCCCCCCCCCCAACCCCCCTCCTCCACCCCACCCCCCCCCCCCCCCCCCCCACTGCAGTTGCACTGAATGATGGTATACAAATAATGAATGTTTGTGAGTGTGATGGTAAGAATAATTTCATGAGGTGACAGATGCAATGTTCCGTTCCACGAGGCTTCGCCTCGTGGAATGGAACATTCAATAGGCGAAGAAAAAAAAACATGTTTAACGTCCCTGCCCACTTCCTTTTTGGGGTAGCCTGGATTTTTTTTTTACCAGTGAAAAATGAGGTGGAAAAAACCCAAAAATGTCAAACGATTCATACTTGCGAATCAGAACTTACCAAAACTATTAAAAACCACTGTAAACATGTCCAACATGTGTCTTTTATTTCTGTGTCTTTGAGCAGTTGAAAATCCTACGGCTGTCTGTCAGAAATTTTAAAAAGACTGGCGGCCATCTTAAAAATAATAAATAGAAAGCCTCTCCGCATTCCTTAAAAAAAAAATCTTGGATGCTAAACATGTTTTTTTTACTTGGCCTTAATTTTTTTATACAACACCTAAATATAAATCCTCATCATCTGATTGGTCAGAGCACGACCGATGGTGTGACCATGCAATGGAAGTTCTATTCACTGCTGAATAGAACTTCTATTTTTGCGGTACGGCTGTGCCATGTGTTGGTACGAATAATTCAATGCAAGTGATCAACGATCCACCAATCAGATGGCGGGGATTTATTCAAGTATTGTATACAAAAGTTATTAACCAAAACAAAAACAAAAATCAATACCAAAACAAAAACCAAAATCAAAACAAAAAACCCCCCCAAAAAACCCCAAAATAATAGGCCCTTAATAATAGGCCCAACAACCAATTTTCAAAAATTGTAAAAGGGTCTTCAAACAGCTACAGTTAAATAGATCTCAACGAGTGCTTTTCAAAAATGTATACCTCCACAGGATTTCAATGAGTCATTTTTGCCAAAAATTGACCTTCTTTTTTACAAAATAGTGGATTTTAGGGATAAGTGATAAATTATGAGGAAAGAGTTCCATATCCGGCCATCACTTATTTTCCCTTAATATGACTTAAAAACAACCAAAAGGTGTAAATCTTATAAAGAAACACGAATTTAGGAGGAAAACAATTTCAACTTTTTCTTTGAAAATACTTTGACTTTTTCTATCATGGCCCATAGACTTTGTGCACGAGGTCCAAGTGATGGCCGGATATGGAACTCTTTCCAATTATGATATTCAAAATAATGGCAATTGGTAGGTTTTAAAGTACCTTTGTACAATCCATGAAAGATTTATATGCAATTTTGACTTTGAGAGGAAAACACCGGCCAAAAATCTAAGTTTTTTTAAGAATAGCACTTCCAAATCTAACCGTTGTTCATTTTTGTAAAAAAAATGTACAACTGTAAACTCTAGTTTTAGGAGAAGACGGTCAGAGCATACTGACCGGAACGTCGATTTATACCTCTGAGTCTTTTCAGAACCATTCTCTCTTTTTGAGAATATACTTCCACATGGTGTTTCCGCAAAGTTTTATTCTCCGCCATGCAAAGCCTCAAATCTTACTCAAAATTCCCATAACTTGAAGGGTCATGCTAATTAGCGTCAACAAGTGTCAACAAGCGTCAACAAGCGTCAACAAAGCGTCAACAAAGCGTCAACAAAGCGTCAACAACTTATAAAAGCACTGTTAGTGTTAAGCTTAAACATGTTTATTCACAATATTTTGTTGGCTCCTATGATTATTTAAAAGTATCATTAGTATCTAAAAGTATCTTAAAATGTGTGATTTTTAAGCGAAAAAGTACGACATTAACGGTGCTTTTTCTCGGCAGCCATCTTGTTTTTCTGGGACATTGTGCAATCGCGCATGCGCAAAAGAGAAAACAAAGATGGCGGCGCCCATTTATCGTAATTTTGTCGTCATAAAATTTCGTTTTTATGTGGGATTGTGAAAGAGAATTCGCCCAATTTCTTACATAATACGAGATGCGAGAGTTTGTTAAATACAAGTATAGCTTTTGTGAAGCTTAAATGTGCATTTTGAGCTTGTTGATGCTTTGTTGACGCTGATCAGGTTTGTTGACGCTTGTTGACGCTAAATAGCATGACCGTAACTTGAAAGGCGACCGAGATCCAGGCCTGAAATTTTGACTGGTGTCTTCCTCTAGTGATAAACAACTCCACCACTGATATTTATTTGAAACTGGCTGATAAATATTGTACTAATTATGCATGTTCATGTTGCAAATTGAACATTAATTCCTAATTAATATTCAAAACTGTCATAACTTGAAGAGACCGTTGTTTTCAACCACCAAAAAAACTTGTGTCTTTATGTGAGCATATTCAGCTGAATGATTCCTAATAGTAATAATTCAATTTATTCTTGGCATTACACTAATTACGTTTGTAAGAATATTCAAATTAATTACTTCTAGCAAATTAATAAACAAAAGACATTTTGCACACAACCATTTTGCATTATGACTGACGTGCGGGGTCTGGAATTATTTGCAATTTCTGCATGTTTCGGGAAAAGACATTTTTGGTAGGTTATAAAATCTCCCTGCTCATACGTCATTGAAAAGATGACGTATTCCCCTGTAAGTTGCTACCTGATTGGTCGATTTATGATGAGGTTTTCTGGGTAAAAATAGCATTTAAATGTGGGGACAAGTTCCAGGCTGGCATCAAGCTGTGACATGCGCTGCGGTGCCAACTAGTCTCAGTCAGGCGTCACAAAGTTATTTGAAGTCTTTACGAAATAAAATCCACACGCAAGACAAAAGGTATAAAAAAATTTATTCACACAAGTTTCAGTCATATATAACGCCCAATTATACGAAAATTATAGTACTTTGAAAACAGCCTTCGACCCCGTGACTCGACCAAATCGGCATTGTCTGGACAGTGCGCGTGCCCGTTCGGTCATAACAAATAAAACAAAACATTTAAACAAAGCATGCAACTTGCAAGTTACTTCAATAAATTCGGTATATTTTGTACTACAGGCAACTGAAACTTACTCAGTTTATGACGCCGTTCTTGAAGTATCAGTCTTTTCACTAACTTCAGCCGTTCAAATCTTCTTTTTTAGCAATTTTTCTCTAGATTATCAACATGAACCAAGCAAGACACGTCAATGGTCCAAATAACTGTTTTCCGTATCGTACACGACACATCACGACTCTTGAGGGCGCACGTCATTTATGCAATATCACAGTATCACACCCAAACCACCTGGAAATTTGCGATATTTCCCATCTAAAAATTAAGTTTGTTCACATTTAAACCATTGTTCTAACATTACACCAACATGCCTTTTGGGGTCCAGCCATTCTGCGTGACATGTAAGACAACCAATTCACTAATCTGGAGGCGAAGTTCAGATGGGAAAGTCCAGTGCAACTCGTGTAACGTAAATTTGAGACTGCGAGGAGTTGGCGACGGCAGCGAGGACGGCAAGCTACCGACGGCGGGCGCAGCACCGGGCCAGAATGGTGGCGGAACCGGTGGGAGACTGGGTCGGGAAGGAACCAGAAAATCGGCCAGAAATGCGAAGAAACTGCGCTATAAACAGATCGTCAATGCTGCAAAGTCACAGGCTACCAAGGGGAAAAATAGGCGGATCGTTTTTAAACGAAATGTAATTTATAATTTTGAATCATGTTTATTCATTATAATATTACTTATTATTAGGCCTATAATATTTCCTTTGATTAAGGCTTAAAAATGGTTGTGTTGCCCTCCGCGACCGACCCTAAAAGTCGGGTTGTGTTTTTGTTTAATCGTTAAAGAAATGCTCAAAATCTCACCATTCCCCGCACAAAATGAACAAGTTTTATTAAAATGATTGTCTTTATAAATTACAGCTACGACGGCACAATCGTGCATTTCACCATCTCACTTTTAAACAAGCTTACTTTTTGCCTCCCGACTTCCGAGTTACATGACATGTATAGTTGGGCAGATTCACGTTAATTGGCGTTGGCGGCGCTATTTGCAATGCCCAATTTTCTAGCGCTGTGACCGGCTTAGAATTTGTTTCTATTTAGTTTTGTTATTGCCAAATAATTTGTGTTTGTTAATTGTGACTATTTTAAATTACTCACAATTATTTTTATATTTATAGAAATAAATGAGGCTCAAATTTTTGATGAAAAAAATTTGCAATTTAGCAATATGGTCACAACTTTTAAACTGAAATTGTCCTCCAAAATTACCAACAGAAATCCATAACTTTGCATAGGGTTAACCTGGCATTGATCCCTCATTTTATTTCTAATCTTTTACTCTTTCCAGTGTTATAATAATATAATATTTAAAATAATTGAAGTACATGTACTTAAAATGTTCATGAATCTGCCTAGTATATAGTAAGTATTGTTTTAAGTACGATTTGAAGCTTTGTATGGTGGTTGCGATACGATAAAGACTGGAATTGCGGGTAACACCATGTGAAAAACAAATCTCTTCTGGGAAGATGTGTGGTTCTGAAAAGAACCGGGATGAGTGTTTTTCAGAACCACACATCTTCCCAGAGGAGATTTGTTTTTCACATGGTGTTGCCCGCAATTCACATGGTGTTACCCCGCAATTCACATGGTGTTACCCCGCAATTCCAGTCTTTATTGTTTAAAGTATTGTTAACATGTATGGTAAAAAAAAAAATTGACTGACTGACCCTCCTTACTGATTTTTCCCATTTAAGGGCAACACAATTTTTTTTGGCCTTTAACCCTAACTCTCTAGGGTATTTTGGCTAGAAACCCTCCCAGACGCATCAGATTGCATACAAAACACAGTGCACAACGGTTTGGCAGTAGTGTAGTTTTGAACAATATATTGGTCATGCTTGGTGAATCTGCGCAAACATGAGTTGATCAAATAGGGGAACTTGTACAATTGAAAGATCTTGAATCTATTCCTGCATTATCTAACGATTGTGCAAGTTCTGCCCGGTGAAATTTGTAGATCCCAGCTATTCACCATCGACCGATCGTGTAAATGCATTCCTGTGTGCTTTACTGACTGCACAAATTCTACCATGCGCGACCAGTATATCAAATCTTTTACCACAATATTGTTCAATAATATTGAAGATGGAAAAGTATCAATCTAAAGTCTAAAGAGGATAAAATAATGGATCATGTACAATGCACGGTAATAAACAGAACTTTAACAGATATATGAAACAAATTCATAAAGAACCCATCTTTTTATCTTGACCCACAGCCAATGAAAGCACCAGAAGCCATTGCAACAGTCGTAACAAGTAACAGTGTTTTCCATCATGTAAGTACATGTGTTTGTACAAGTAGTGCCTTAAGGGGTCCCACACACAATGGGTAACAATGGGGACAATGGGACCCCACAAGGTAGTCTTTAGAAATCGTGGGGGCCCCCACGAGGAAAATGCTATAGAGTTTGAGATTTCAATGGGAACAAAGGAGAACAAAAGTTGGAAAGTAGGGTAAACAATAGTGGTTCCCCATAAGGGTGCATATGTGAGGATGTGTGCGTTAACTGTGCCTTGCACTTCAAAGTCCCTCAAAAGTTTGTTCTAGATGTGTGACAACAAGTACTGCAAAATGGCGTTCGGCAAAACAAAGCCTGATATAATATCAAGGCTTGATCTTGTTTTATCATTTTTGCCTCTATACTTACAATACCAAAACTAATCTCTGCTTGTTTTTAGAGTGTTTACTTGCAAGCTGGCGACATTGTATCAATTCTAGATGTTGAGGGCGGTATTTACTATGCGCAGATTCAAGGGTTTCTGCAAGACCAGTATGGTGACAAGAGTGCAGTGATCACATGGTTGCTACCCACACAAGCAACAGACAAGAACCATTTCGATCCGTCTACATATATTTTGGGTAAGGACATAATTATGCCAGTCTTTTAGCGTACATGTATGTGTGTGTTAGCGAATCCCAAGTTGACGAAAATAGCACACTTAGCACACAGTGCTGCCATTTATGGTGATTCATTCTTGCATTCATTCATGCATGAATGAATTTGTTGAACAACTGTTTGTTTAGCACTGAGAGCCTCGCTTTCAATCTGGAAGTGTGCAAACAAAAGTGAAATTACAAATACAGATATGGCACTCATTATCTTTTGAATCCTGTCGAACAGGGTTCTTTGGCCTCTCATTGATTTAAGTCACTTGATAGAAATATTAATCAATAATGAAGTAAAATTGTGAGTTGCTTTTAAGTAATGTTAGAGTAAAACAAATGTCATAAGCCAAACAAAAATAGTTCTGCTTCCGATTACATGGCATTTGAAAATAGGGTAGGAAGGTAGGGAAAAAATAATTTGTTTGCACTTTTTTTTGTGCTGATCATATGTAGGTGTCTCTGGTAGTCAAGGTTTATAAGTAGTATTTACAGCATTTATGGTTTATTTTTTTTTTTTTTTACTTCCACCCCCCCCCCCCCCCCCCCAAAAAAAATTCTGGTCGGGGTTGTTAAAATAGGGTAGGTAGGGTAACCGGAAGCAGAACCATTCTTTTTGGCCCTATCAAATGAAAAAAAGTGATTTAAAAAATAATCAGATTTACATATATATATGTGTGTAAAAAGAAAATCGAATTTCAATTTTACAAATATGATTTTGTTAATCACTTTTATCAACCCTGCTTTCTGCATCAGTCTAGTTATCACCTTTAAATTTATGTCCCCTCTTCACTGTGATCTTTGCTTTTCATATGCAAACTTTTCTTTTAATATCAAAGGGCTTGGACTAAAGCCTGGTTTCCATATCGATGTACAAAATGCAGAGAGCAACACAAACGGCACCCAAACTACAGCACAGACATATGGAAACATTTCCTCCGTAAATGTCGCGGGCAACCCAGATGGACGTAAACTATCTCGCAGACAATCGGCAAAGTTGAACTTGGTTCAACTTTGCCGATTATCTGTGTATATCTACCGTTTACCCGCCGATCGTTTCGGTGAGTGGAGACACATTTCCCTGGTGTTGCGTCACAGAATCAATCCCACAATGCCATGCAGAGTACCCGATGAGACTCAAAACACAAAAGAGTCTGTACTCGAATAAAAATGATTTGTTGAGCACCACCATATTGGACAAGCTAGCTAGATGCATGGACGCAATCATTACGTTGCGTATCGGATCGATCACAGCGCCCTCCAGACGTCCCGCTTATGACGTGTACTGTCTGCAAAGGTGCAACGGCGATATGGAAACTAGGCTTTAATGAAAGTGAATTTTCAGGTGAAGGGTTGTCATTTTGTTGTGCTTAAAACCTGTTTAGAATTGTGGAGCTGGCTAAGGTTCATGTCACACGCGGTAATTCACAGGCAGTCAGTTCAAGGCAATCTTCAAGAAGACAAATCATTCACATTTTAATTTTCACCTGGTGTAATTTTCTCAGGAATGTCCATACAATGTCAGAAAAATGTCTTTTGTGGTACCCGAGCTTTCCTTTAGCCCGCAAGTTGCCTGCAAGTTGCTTGTAAAAATTGCTTGTAAAAATTGCCTCGTGTGACAAAGCCTTAACCCTAACCCTCCAGGGTATTTTGGCTAGAAACCCTGCCAGACGCATCAGATTGCATACTGTCACATTGACTTGTGTGCAGAGTGCAGCAAGGTCAAGCTGTCACCACAGATGCACTGTGCTGCGTCTGGCAGGGTTAGGGTTATTAAGTGAGTGGGAAGGTATTAAGTTGCTTTGGCTAGAGAACACGACACCTAAACGAGGAATTCATTTTCAGTCCTCTATGGGTTTCTGAGCTAATATATACATAGCTTTTGTCAGGCTACAATTTCCCTTCCTTATCCCATCCCCACAGCAGTAAAAGACAATTTCTCCTCATCTGGAACAGGTCCCGAGGAAGAGCTGCCTCGCTCTCTGGACTATCTGGAGTTTGTTTGCCACATCCCCAGCGAGTACTACCGCTCCAAGACGACGCCCCTTCCCGTCAACACCATGAGGGAGGAAAAGGGTTTCATCTGGTCCAGTGTCATCCCTCAGAGGCCACCCTCTACCTCCGAGATCTTTGGCGGAAAAAGTTGACCGGAGAACTGGAGCTCAAAGAGAATACACAGGAACCTTCCATCTTGGTAGATGTGTATATTCAAGCCTACCACTCGAGCTACCTTGACAAAATGGCCACCTGCTTCATCTGGCCATTTTCGGGCAATCTTGACAAAGTTTCAGTATGAATGCATCTTTGTGTTCTGGCTACCTGCTTAATGTGGCCAGTGGCCAGTTTATGAGCCTACAGCTGTTATTGTATTTTCAGCGTGTCATTCCACCTCCCAATGTTGCCATCTTGTATTGGCTAATATTTGCTTGTGAATATATATGGTTCCTCCAGGGTGTAGCGTACGTGTTGAATACAACAAAATAAGCCAGTTTGGTCGAGCTACTTGGGTGGCTTAGTGGAAAAGAGTCTGACTTTGGATCACGTGTACCGAGTTCGATTCCCAAACTGAATATTTCTTATAAGGAAAAATAAATCTGAGAACCGGTCTTGCAGCTTCCATAGCAAAGTGCACAGAATCTCGCTAGCCAATCAAAAGATGGCAACAAGGAGCAAGTTCGGGCGCGAACTATGGTTAACCATAGGACGACTAACGTCACTCGAACGCAGGATGGTTGGACTACTCTAGTCGACTATTTGGAACCGGGGCACGGTAGACTGAGTATCAGACGTTGCATGCATCGCGTTGCATATTAATGTCTGATATATGCGGACATGCTAATTTATGCGACACCGCGCCAACCAATCGGAGTGGACTTTGCAACTTGTGACGTCATTTCGATCAGAAATGTGGACGAAGGTACCGATTGGTTGGTGGGTGTCAGCTGACCCCGTTTCTCTCAATTCATCACTGCGCTTATGTGTAGCATGCGATGGCAGTTATAAAATAATTCAAATGCCGTGTCGCGTGCTGCCCCAGTGCGCACGCGGTACGCAGTACTATACTACCGCACAGTACAACTGCAACATGATTCCGTGCACGGGACGCGCAGACATGTTAACGCGGCCGGGTAGCAGCGTGCGCTTTGATCAGCGGTTTCCCGAAGGTCTAAAAAACGAGCAGGCTGATTGGTTAAAATCTAGAGGTCAAGAGGCGGATGTCTTGAATAATTAATCGCCAGATCTGCACACATATTACAGACGCTCATCGCGTTGCACAAGCGCCTATTCCATAGACTAGGGGCACGGTTGCATCACTGGTTATCAATAGCTCTTTGCATAAGAAAACACGGAGAGGAAGAACCAGTGACGTGATACGGTCGCCATCTTTTCAACAATAGTTCGACTAGAGCCGTTCAAGCAGACTGCATTTGCGCATGGGCATTGGTAAGAAGAGATTGACTAATGGTCGAACTATAGTTCGTGCCCGAACTTGCTCAAGGCTGTGACTAAGAAGCAGTTCAAGTGCGACTAGCTTCTCTAATCCATCATATTGCAGTCTCTCTCCCGACATTCAACATCACTTGAAATCATGCATACATTATATGTACACGTGTAAATGTACGTGTACTATGGAACCTCTGCACAGTGGGCACTTTATCCAGCTTTGAATTCTCACCATTCAGTGTAATATTAATGTTGGAAAGAGTTGAGCTGGACGTGGCATATTAGAGTCCAGTATGCAGGGGTAACCAGAAGAGAAGGCTATTTTCTTTTTCACTGGGAAGAATTTGTAAGAACAAATCAATTGATTCTGTTCAACTTCCAGCAGCATATGTACACGATATTTGCCTTTTAGATTTTCATAGAATATTTGTGCCCTGAAAAAAATGTTAATTTTGGTAGTTCTAAACATGAATGCCCCATTTTGTAAAGAATGGTACATGTAAATAAATCACACTGGAAAAAGTGCCAGATGTTTCCAACAGTGTAAACTTGCATTGTTTTGTTGTATAAAATGTGTGGTTGCAGTTAAAGTGGCACCCCCCCCCCCCAACTGAAAAGCTTGTATACTTCTTAATTGAATAGAACATTGTGAAATTTAAGATTTTCCACTATTTATCATTGACTATAATATAAGGCTACATGTTCCGTGCCAACTGTTGGGTAAAGGCATTTTGAGAAACAGACAAATCGTCCATCCCATTCATTTAATATAAGGGTTATTTCTTGCAAGTCTACAATTCTGAGCAACTGAATGAAAAAAAAGTTTGCATTTCCACTAAACAAAACTGCCCAAAATGACAAACTGTTTTTCGACTATAGGCACACACTGAATTGTGAAAATTTTAAATTTGAGGAAACATCTATTTTTGACCCCCCCCCCCCCAAAAAAGGAGAAAAGAAAATGTTTCATTTGGATGGTCTTTATTTTCAAATGGCAATATAATATATGATTATTTATCTTTAGTCAAGACACTGCCTGAGCAGTAAAGATATGTACAGATATAAAAAATACAATTTCAAAATTCAACTACAATACATGTCGGTCCGAATGAGACAACTAAACGTGGTTGACGTTCACAAAACAGTTCTTTGAATCTGCTTATCATTTCAGTAGCCCAGATCTGTTTTTCTGAAGATCAGCTGCATATACATGTAATTAACAATAAATTAATAAAGTAATACTTATCTGTTGTCTCACGATGTAGTCAACGATGTGGACCGCGACGTTTCGAATGCAAACTGCTATTCTTCATCAGGCGATGGTGTAGACCCGTCTGTGCTGCCCTTATATGCGCTTCTTGGGGATCCAGTGTATGCTGGTGCGGCACGGTCATTGGCTGGAGCCATGTGCCGGCCACCAGCCTGTGCACCGGACCGTGGAGCCTGACGCCTAACCGCATGGACCCACGACTCCGGTATCTCGACGCCGTTGTCTCTGTTGTTGTTGCTGGGGTGGAGCCGTATCTGGATGGCTTCCTTGACCCGCCGGGTGTACCAATGCGGGTCATGGTCGACGCACTGGACGTTACTCCAGTCCGGGCCGTGCCCCGTCTCCCAGGCGTGCTCAGCCACGGCTGACCCGTCTGTCCGCATGAGTCTGACATCCCTTCGGTGTTCCACCATCCTCTCACCGGTCGGCCCGTTTCCCCGATGTACACTTTGTCGCACTCACTGCACGGGATGCGGTAAACGACACCACCGCGTCTCTCGGGGGGTACCGGGTCTTTCGGTTGGACTAGGTGGTTCCTCAGGGTTGTGCCAGACCTGAGGATGGTACGGATGCCATGGTCCTCCAGACAGCGCCGTAGTTCTTGAGAGACGACATCAACGAACGGGAGGACAGCTGTCGACTTGAAGTCCTTTGGCTGTCCTCCCGTTCGTTGACGGCGTCTCTCAAGAACTACAGACTCATGCGGACGGACGGACGGGTCAGCCGTGGCTGAGCACGCCTGGGAGACGGGGCACGGCCCGGACTGGAGTAACGTCCAGTGCGTCGACCATGACCCGCATTGGTACACCCGGCGGGTCAAGGAAGCCATCCAGATTCGGCTCCACCCCAGCAACCTTAACAGAGACAACGGTGTCGAGATACCGGAGTTGTGGGTGCGTGCGGTTAGGCGTCACGCTCCACGGTCCGGTGCGCAGGCCGGTGGCCGGCACATGGCTCCAGCCAATCACCGTGCGGCACCAGCGTACACTGGATCCCTGAGAAGCGCATATAAGGGCAGCACAGGCGGGTCTACACCATCGCCTGATGAAGAATAGCAGTTTGTATTCGAAACGTCGCGGTCCACATCGTTGACTACATCGTGAGACAACAGATAAGTATTACTTTGTTATTATTTGCTTACCACGCTGAATAACTTATTCCGTTTCATTAACAATAAATTCTCGCACAAAGTTAGTTATGAAGCCAGTTCGGTATCTCAAAGGTCAAAGGTTATTCGAGATAAAATTGCCGACGCAATGTCACGCCATGTTACGCGAATGCCCATTCTGATTGAATTTAACACGTGCGCGTTGTGCGACCACCTTCTGCGTGACACCCTGTTACCTGGAAATAAAATCACGTTTTACTATAGTTTTCAATGATCCAAAATACAACAAAATCTACTATTAGATTTCTCTTGATTGGGAGGAATTCACTACCGATGCAAATTGGATTTGTTTTAATAGCCTAACTTGAAAAAAGCCTGCACTCGGGTTTCCTGCTTGAAATCAGGCATCCCTGATTACATATACATAGCTCAACAGCACCATTATTTTGTGCAAATCCATACACTTCTCCAATTTCTGGAAAAAAGGAGGCTCCCAAAAAAATATTTATTTATTTGATTTAAGAAAAGAAATAAAGGGCCTGTAAATGTTAAACTACAAGCTAAATTAACACCAACCATCTCACTTTAAAGAAAGGAAAACGGAAAGGAAAAGAAATCCTCAATCATCACCTTGTATGATCTGCAGCCGATTTCACGAAACCATGCGCAACAGACGCCATGGCGTAGGACTTGCGCTATAAAAATGTTGCGCAGCTGCGCTACATCCTTTAAATTCATTTCTTGTTTTATACATCGCGGACAAGCCTGAATGCCGCTTTTATGACGACTGTTTTAGTACAACAATAAAAAGACATGGAACAGTCGTAAAATTGAACTAAGGGGCACCATTTTTTAACTTTTCACTTTTGAAACTTCGCTCCGAAAAAGAAAATTGTTGGCAACTTTTCGGAAATATCTCACAGGTAAACCTGCAGTGGATGATCATTTCATTACTCTCCGAAATAATCTAGTGAATTTAATAAATGATTTGAGCAACTAACGGCTCTACTTTGCTCACGCTCAGCTAGCTAAGTCATCATTTCGGTGTTTGTGCGGGCAATTTAAGCCACCTAAAACGAGTGCATAAGTTACGCCATAATTTGTGGCGCAAGTCAACGACTTACGCACTGCGTAACTTTCGTGAAATCAATTTTTAGAATGTCACGGATGTTGTGCAACTTACCGGTAAATTGTGGCGTAAGTAGAGTTATGCAATTACGCAAGGTTTCGTTAAATCGGCTGCTGGTCACGTTTGTTTTGACTCATAAAAACCTGTCACCACTTAAAGGTAACCCTTCATTGAATTTTCATGGAAAACCATAAATTCAGACCACATCTTATCATCCACATGATATATATATATATATTTCATCACACTGACCTTCAAAATTTTGTCGTGAATTTCAATGTCCACCTTTGTTGTCCTAAGGGCAACCCTTCACCCAAGTTAAATAAAGAGAAATGTCACTTCATAGTCGTTATCATCTGGTCATTCAAACAGACTCCTCTCCCACCCCATTCCCCCCCCCCCCCCAAAAAAAATACTTCTAATAAAAACAATAATCCTACTTCCTACTGGTTCGTATGTGGGTGTCCATAAGCACAAAGTCCAAGAACAGGTTCATCATGCATTAATCCCATTTATTAAAACAAAAACTTACACTAGGGTTTGCAAATGCTCTCTCGACTTTACCTCTCCCGTCAAAAAAGTGTTGCTTTTTCAGCATCTATGATCTAATCCCTGGTACTATGTTTGTGACAGCATGGACTCGTTGCGCTTGTGGAAGAATGCTTTGCCGACCTCGTATGTACTGATCATCACCGCACAAGCAGGGGAAACCTTGGCAATGCGGGGCGATATACCTGCAGATGAAAACTAATTATTATATATCCCACGAGCTTGAGTGGAACACGAAATAATATTTGTGTCTGTGTGGCATATGGGGTACATTCTTTGTGTTCCATGAGCGCGAGTGGGATCATGAATTTATCTTCAAGAAAACTTGAGGCAATGTAATTAAGATCCTCACTGAATGCATACGTATTGTCCACATGCACTTGTACAGTGTACATACCTCACGCATTAAAACGTGCAATTTAGAATAGCAGAGTGTACAATACACTGAAAACCGAGTTTCAAGCTCAAACACCCTAACTGGAGGAACCAAGCTGGTCAAGCCGGTGGAACATTTCCCATGAAAATATCTGTAGAACAGACTAAGAGTAGCAACAGATCTCCGGTGAGAGAGTGATTGTAAGGATGAGCCCAACTGTTCTCCAACTAAATTAACAATGTAGTACTTATCTAGTAAAGATAAGTGACAAGCAGAAGCACCAGCCCAGATGTGGGAACAGTACTCCATAAGCGGATGTATAGTTGTCTTATAAAGGTAAAGGATAGCATCAGGAGGTAGATACTTCCGAGCTCGATAAAGACAAACCCAAGCGCTCGTAATGCATTTGCTGCACGTATCTCTGATCAGAGTTGTCTCAGATATGTCTAAGGCAACTTTTCTCACCGTGTTTATGTGCATTAACATACGGACCACATCGTGCCTGTAAATGAAGCACATTTGCACTATCGATGTTTCAATGAATTGAGTTACGTTTCAATGAATATGACATTCATACGGCTGTGTGCTTGTATGTTTTTGTTCGTCTAAGATTTAGAATTAACTTGAGATCGAGTAGAAACTACGATATGCTAATCCTCCTGAACAGCCATAGGTCTCTTTTATACATACCTGCAAACAGGCTTTTGATGCCTCTTTCTGCATACAATCTCTTCATGATGAGCCACGTGGAGGACGAATGGTTTTTACGATCTGTTATATCAAAGTACCAATTCCTAGATGAATTGTGGTAGTGGAAAAACATCTACACGTATAAGCTACTCAAAAAATAAATTAAGGATATTTTGTTGACTCCTTCAGTCAACTGGACTCTGAAACACATGACTGAGCAATTGTCATGTCACATTCTGTGGTGCTTAGCCAAGCATGAACATGTGCTGCAGTGTACAATAAGTCAAATCCATGAGGTACAAACTTGGCTGATATTTTCAAAGGCAAATGTCTGATTCTTTCATTTCCTTGAGTAGTGTATTTGTTAATAAATATTGGCCATAAAATTAGTAGCCACATTTTGTAGTACATAATGAAACATCAATCGATGACAAGGGCAGGAATTGACATGATCCCAACTTGTATGTAGTGGAAAGCATGCCATGATACCACAACGTGCTGTTCCATCTCCACAAGCCAACAAGGTAACAACTTGACATTACGTCTACTGAACTCACTTTTACTGAACATTGCTTCGCCCATCTCAATCTGCCTGTGTGTCTTTACAACATCGAACGGATTGGTCAGAACAGCTGCAATCTGCAAGCAATAAAACAACCAGAATTCCACCATCGACATTTTTCATTTCCAACAACCTTTTAATCCCCAAAAAGACACCTCGGCCAGGAACTTTCCTGAATCCATCAACTTTGAACGTGTAACACACAAAATGCCACAGTATTGAATCTGCACACAATTGACTTATCACCGTTTGTGAGTACTTGGTCAACTCTGCTCCCGTGCAGCATGCAAAATATAGTGTATTACGGCCTAGTGCAATACACAAGTGCTTGTAAAGCGTTTGCTGCACGTATCACTGACCAGAAGTGTCTATGAGACAACTTTCCTCAAAGTGTTTTGCTTGCATGAACTCGTGGACTACATCATGCCTGTCGCTGAATCACATTTGCATTTGACGTGCATTCATACGCGAACGCACGTCAAATATGTGGAAGCTGGCGCTTCCACATATTTGGAAGTTTTCCCGTTTGTCTAAGAGTTAGAATGTCACATGACATTCAACAGATGCTATATGATTGGCTAAATGCTTATGAACTGCATGAAAATCCACCAAGTATAATATGTGTGTGATTTTGTTGGGCTCAGTGACCATCGCATATCTGTCTTACATGCTTGCAATGTACAGAATCCAATCTGCTATTAAGTGCAAAATCAATCCGAATCAATTGATTTTGATAGATTTTGGAGTGGTTAAGGGTTCAAAATGCAGGCAGTGAACCATGAAGTCTCAGAAAGTGGAGTTTTCTTTGGTTTGGCTCAGAATACAACTACACGAACACACCCATCTATCTTAATTCTGATTGTTTTGTTTGTTTTTTGCCTTCTTGTTTGGGGTGGAGGGGGCCATGCGCAGGGGAATCACTTTGAGGGTTGATTGGTTACTTGGAGGAATCCTGGCCAAAAAGACTACAAATCTTGACCTGGCTACAAATCTTGACCACTTCACTGGAAAAGCTTTCTTGAAGGATTTTTTAAAGAGTGAAAGATTGTCTTACCATGCCGGATACAGCAGCGGACAGGAACGATGCAAGGAAAGGGGGCTCCTGTGTATGGTGGCGAAGACAAACCTTCGCTTTCAAGTACTCGTAGTTCAACCACAAAATCACTGTAAACAAATAAAACCAGCAAGTGTTTGAGAGGGAAATTATTTAAAACCTCAAAAATGGACATGTGAAGAGGTCATATTAAACAGGTCTACATCAAAGGTAATAGAGTAATTCATTAACCCTAATCTGGATGTAACAAGGCCGTTTTTCACACAGCCCTGCTAAATTCAGCAATTTCCAACAAAACTGAAATGCGAAGCCTGCTAAATACAACAAAATCCAACTGCAAATTTTGTTGGACTCTGCAGTGTACGACCTACACACCAGTCTTGGCATAGTCCTGCTGAGTCCTACAAAATACAACATTTATTTGTTTGTAGGAGTCCTAGGCCTGCTCAACAAAATCCAACAGGTATATTTAGCTTCTACATACCCTGCTAAATATGACAAAATCCAACAGGTATATTTAGCTTCTACATACCCTGCTAAATATGACAAAATCCAACAGGTATATTTAGCTTCTACATACCCTGCTAAACATGACAAAATCAAACAGGTATATTTAGCTTCTACATACCCTGCTAAACATGACAAAATCAAACGGGTATATTTAGCTTCTACATACCCTGCTAAACATGACAAAATCAAACGGGTATATTTAGCTTCTACATACCCTGCTAAACATGACAAAATCCAACAGGTATATTTAGCTTCTACATACCCTGCTAAACATGACAAAATCCAACAGGTATATTTAGCTTCTACATACCCTGCTAAATATGACAAAATCCAACAGGTATATTTAGCTTCTACATACCCTGCTAAACATGACAAAATCCAACAGGTATATTTAGCTTCTACATACCCTGCTAAACATGACAAAATCCAACAGGTATATTTAGCTTCTACATACCCTGCTAAACATGACAAAATCCAACAGGTATATTTAGCTTCTACATACCCTGCTAAACATGACAAAATCCAACAGGTATATTTAGCTTCTACATACCCTGCTAAACATGACAAAATCCAACAGGTATATTTAGCTTCTACATACCCTGCTAAATATGACAAAATCCAACAGGTATATTTAGCTTCTACATACCCTGCTAAACATGACAAAATCCAACAGGTATATTTAGCTTCTACATACCCTGCTAAACATGACAAAATCCAACAGGTATATTTAGCTTCTACATACCCTGCTAAACATGACAAAATCAAACGGGTATATTTAGCTTCTACATACCCTGCTAAACATGACAAAATCAAACGGGTATATTTAGCTTCTACATACCCTGCTAAACATGACAAAATCCAACAGGTATATTTAGCTTCTACATACCCTGCTAAATATGACAAAATCCAACAGGTATATTTAGCTTCTACATACCCTGCTAAACATGACAAAATCCAACAGGTATATTTAGCTTCTACATACCCTGCTAAACATGACAAAATCAAACGGGTATATTTAGCTTCTACATACCCTGCTAAACATGACAAAATCAAACGGGTATATTTAGCTTCTACATACCCTGCTAAACATGACAAAATCCAACAGGTATATTTAGCTTCTACATACCCTGCTAAACATGACAAAATCCAACAGGTATATTTAGCTTCTACATACCCTGCTAAACATGACAAAATCAAACGGGTATATTTAGCTTCTACATACCCTGCTAAACATGACAAAATCAAACGGGTATATTTAGCTTCTACATACCCTGCTAAACATGACAAAATCCAACAGGTATATTTAGCTTCTACATACCCTGCTAAACATGACAAAATCCAACAGGTATATTTAGCTTCTACATACCCTGCTAAATATGACAAAATCCAACAGGTATATTTAGCTTCTACATACCCTGCTAAACATGACAAAATCAAACGGGTATATTTAGCTTCTACATACCCTGCTAAACATGACAAAATCAAACGGGTATATTTAGCTTCTACATACCCTGCTAAATATGACAAAATCAAACGGGTATATTTAGCTTCTACATACCCTGCTAAATATGACAAAATCAAACAGGTATATTTAGCTGCCACCCTGCTGATGTGAATACAACAATGTCCAACACACCATGTTAGTTTGTGTCGACTGCTAAATCCAACAAATCACAACAGCTTTTTACCATTGCTAGATTTTGTTGAATGTAGTAATATATAATCACGTACTCAAATTCTTGTATAATGTACTGCCAATATCCCCATCACCAAACAACAGTTAAACAAAATTATAGAAAATGCTCCAAACTGTTTGAACGAGCTGTAAGGGCCTTACTTGAGAATGGAACATCCCTGAGGAGTGTGGGACCCAGACCCCGCCACAGTGACAGCCAGCCTTCCTCTTGTACAGACGTCCTGATACAGCCGACTAACTCATTATAGGTCAGAGGTCGGGACTGCATCTTAGTCCGTACCAACTCCAGGGGAGAGATGATAGAAACTGCAAAAACTTGAGGGGAGCAACAACCAAGACACATAGAGCAGATTGTAATAATAACACCGGTGATATTAAAATACTGGCAATGAAGAAAGAAAACGGCATAGGGGAACTGTACATCCAGCGACAGTGTGAAGGTCACTGCATGTACACACAGTCGTGTTTTCCTATACTACTGAGGACAATGCTTTGTGTTTCCTATTGTTCCTTTAATATAACCCAACCCCATAGACTAAGAATGTATTCTTATGTCCGAGGACCGATTTTAACAAAAGACCGACTCCCGAGGACAAGAAAGATTCCTTTGTATTTTCTTTCTCCTCTTGTCCTCGAACGTATATACAGTACATGTACACACCATACACACGCTGTGTGTGATTATTTTCAATATGTATTTTACTCATTGTACTGATTTTTGCAATGGCAATTACTGTAAATATTATGAATATCATTGTTAAACTGTTTAGCAATGCATTATTTAGAGATGGACAAGTTTTAAAATTACAAATAAAAGAGGATAGAAAGGTACATGTGCACTGGGTAATTTTGAATGAATTACAAAGAAAACTGGCAGGAGCAGGATTCGAACCTGGGTAGCGACATTGTGAGGATCACTCGATGAGGATACAACTTTTCAACTTTTCAAGTGAATAAAAGAAAACTGACAATTTGGGAAGCCACCAACATAGGGCAAGTTAGAACCGATAGTTGTAGAGCACCGATACGGTATTCCGGAGGTCACAGGTTCGAGTCCCGTTCTTGCCAGTTTTCTTTGTTCACTTTGTCAAATTATTCAGTTATTATAGTGCATTTACTGATAAGATTAAACCATCGTATTGGTAACATTTCAGAAAAAAAACTAAGTCCGGTGCGGAGAGAGCTACACGGCCGGCAGGTGGGACACACTGTTGACTTACCTCTGGCCAACCCACCACATGCCATCGGTACCAGCATGCTGGACTTGCCATATTGGAACCCCAACAACTCCTTCAGCTGGTCATAGGTGGTGTAATATAGGACTGTAGCTGGCACTGCCATAAGCCTATAGGTGAATACACAAAGGGGCATGTGGCAAGCTATATTAAATGACTAAAGCGCTAACTCGCCATGTGGAGTGAAGCCTGTTGGGCTCATCCATGTTTGTACACAAACTTACCAAATGTTTTAAATGTTTGTAGTACGGCTACATTTTTTGTCCTGATTTTCTTCCATCAAAGAACACAGCATTTGCCCACAGTATACTATTCACCATCTTTAGCTCCCAAATTGTTGCTTTCAAATCACTGAACCCAATGACTGCTATATCCCTAACCCTCCAGGGCTAGAACCCTGCCAGACGCATCAGATTGCATACTTTGTCACATTGACTTGTGTGCAAGAGTCCAGCAAAGTGGAGCTGTCAGCACAGATGCACTGTGCTGCGTCTGGCAGGGTTAGGGATATTGCATAATTTTTGAAAACCATAATAATTACATGGTGCTGAAGTGGCATTCTCCTGCAGTCTATAGAGTCAATGCAATGTTTGGAACCAGAATACTTTTGTTATTTTGTGTGAATTTGTTTGCATGACTGGCTGTTAACAAAGGAACAGTCGAAATCTACATTTGTTTGCAGCCAGTTGTCGTGGCAACTGACGTCAGACTTCGGTACTTTCCCTTTGTGGCAAAGTGACAGAGGAGGGTCCACAGTGCTTAAATTCACCCGACTGCCATTATACACACTAATACATAAGCACAGAAGTCTTCTGAGCAATATGTGAATGCCAATACAAAAATTGGCTGATCGTGGTAGGATCAAGTGAACACAGTTGGTGAATCAGCATCTAATCAGGAAAGATTTGTCTTTAATGCCCCCACCAAAATTGGTCAGGAACAGCAAATCGTGGAAAATAACCATCCATTTGTGTTCAAGATTGTACAAACACTTGGCACAACTGTTAATTTTGAGAATTTAGTCAGGAAATGTTCATGCACTATAGACAAATCCGGCGACCAAAATTAGAAGCATTTACTGCGGTGGCGAGGCACTCGCGTGCGTGTCAGACGCATGCGCTCGACGCAGCTTCGACCAACAGGGTGTTTACAACTTGCCAAAATGCGCACGCGACTCAAATTAAAGAACGCGAGCGCGGCACCACTGTAAAAATGGCATCGGCAAATTCCTGTAATGGGGAAGAAAGTTTGTGTTTTATGTGTTAAGATGTTCTCAGCACTGTGTACGTGTATGGTCACTCAAAGTGTTTACATACATGTTGATTTCTACTTTATTTTTTACTGATTTTGCTGACGTTAATCTTGTGCCACGTTTAGATAGTTGTTATCCAGGAGGGTTGGTAATTTTCCAAGATTTTGCTGTTCTTGGCCGATTTTGGTGGGGAAACTAAATTGTTTCCTCTAATCATATCAACTATAGCTGATGAAATGGAGCATGTGAAATCTAAGACAATTTTAAATAACGGGTCAATTAACAAATATCAACAAAAACTAGCTGGCGTAGTGTTTTAAACTCATGCAAGTTCTTTCTCAAAGACAAATGATGCTTTTGGTTATTTATCTTTTGAGAAAGAACTTGCTTATTAGTTTGAAACGTCAGGCCAGCTAAGTTTGTTGATTTGTATATTTCAGGTCAATCCAGTCAGTTAGCAGTTTAATTCATTTTCATCAAACAACAGGTCAATTAACAAAACATCTTACAACGTTGGAGGAAGTCCACTCCACAACTTTGGGATTCCTTCATTCTTGGCTATTTTTAACAAGGCATCCTGAAGAAAAACAGAAAATAATAATAATAATAATAATGATCGGCATTTTTAATAACCCTCAAATTGTAAACTGTATCACGGCGCTTACAATATTATTATTACCCCTGCTCATCAAGCACATTCATCATTCCTGAAACCTTCTCAACTTCATGGGGAGCATACAGCCCTGGCTGCAAGTTAAGCACACATGGGCTAATCAAACATATAACCATCACTGCCCTCACAGGTACCCGATTACTCCTGGGTAGCAACTTGTGACAAAGTGCCTTGCTCAAGGACACAAGCACCAATCCCGGTGTCAATACAAAGTAGCCTCGAGGGGATGGGGAGAGGTGGGAGTGGGAGGGGTGGGGGTCACAGGGACAATAATTTAGAGCATTCTAGGCAGAGAAGCATTCTGAACACTTACTAATGTTCCATTGAAGTGGCCAGGCTGTTTGTACCACGGGGCGATGGTCGTGATGACTGGTCCTTTCCCACCATTTATGCACGTGCAGATGTGATCCATTAAACCGTTACAATATAAGAAGCACTGACCTATTGGCAAGATGATTATAATAATAAAATGTGCAAAAGACACTCAAGGTGTCTTTTTTAATTAATAATTGATTTCAGTTAATATTAATTACAAATGATGTCCAAAAAAACTTCCTTGGTAAAAACAGGATTACCAACCAAAGTTGGATGCAATGTATACCGCTTGTGATTCAGGCTGACAACCCGTTTCTTATGCCCCTGTCACACTGGCAAGTCCTGGCATGCCGTTCGTATCACGACAAGGGAAATTGGCAAAAACGCGGCGGCAACGTGGAGCTCGTATTGGGGACTTAAGAGGTCTTGAGAGGGACGGGATGGACTTGACTGAACGGCCTACTGCCACGTTCGTTTTGGACATACACAAAACAAACGTGGAGCTTCCACATTCTGACCAGAACGGGGTAAGGACTGTGCGGGAACTGGGCGCGAATGTTACTCGAACGGCCTTGTCGTACCGTCTACTTGCCGGCAGTCGGAAGCATCTGGGTCAGAACTGCATGGACGGGCATGCATCAGGACTGCGCGTCTCCTACGTCTATACCGTTCTTACCCAGTGCCTATCTCGACCTCATCCCGTACTAAGGTCGAACTAAGCGTGTGATAAGGACTTGATGATTGCAGTGCGAACAAGTTGGACGTGGTAAGGACGTGGTAAGCGACAGCTAGGACTGGGTGAAAACTTGGAATTTGTCTTTACTTGAACTTATAGAGAACGCTGTAAGGACGTGATAGACTGCCCGTGAACGGGCCAAGGATGGGATAGTATTTCACATAGACGTACTATGATCTGTGCTGAAGGGCTTGCATGCCACTGGCGATATAAATCCTACGTCCTAGCCACGTTTTATTAAATTTTTAAGAACTTGACTAACGTCGCATGAACGCCATGCCAGGACGGCAGTGTGTGACGGGGGCTTTACTATGCCTGGCTTTTTGTGATGAGCAAACTTGTGTGCTTAGTAGGTTCCTAAAATTGGCCACTTGTGTAGTCCAGAAAATAAGGTTCAACATAAACCTTACGGGGGGAAGCCATATAAAATGTTTAATATTACTGATACAAACAGGAAAAATAACTCAATGTTTCAGTCAGTAGCATGCTCTGATCATCAGTGGGAGATGCACTTTGATGTAAAACCCTACTGGCAAAGCCATGTATGGGACATTCAAACTCAGAGTATACTGACCAAAACATTGAGTTTATATCTCAAGTTCTCAGAACCAAACTATTATTTTTTTTTCCCAGAGTATAGCTACAAGCAGAGTCTTAAATGTTCAGATCCAGGTGCCTCAGCCAGCTCTATCTTTTCTGTGTAAACTCCAAATTGGGTCACCACAAACTCATTTCATTTGTTAAATGCGACTGTTGTCTGATACTCACCACTTGCTATGGGTTTCACCTGACTCTGCAGTCTAATCTTCACGACATCTAGAGGAGTCACTGTAATGCCAAGTGTTCAAATAAATTAATACCCAACATTACAAATTTCAGCTAGCTTTTGTGTAGTTTAGGACACCTCTAGGATATTTGAAATTGTTAGCTCTTATAATTAAATTGTTTTATTATTCCTAAAATGACATTTGTGACCTGACCTTGTGTAATCATTTCTTAATACTAACAAAGTTCTTGAATACGGACGAAGGCCATAGCCGCAGTTTGAAAATGACCACCTGGCCAGCTGACACTATTGGTGCATTCCTGCACATACTCAAACTCAATCCATTCATGTTACACTATATTGTTCTTGAATGGGAGTGTAATGACTAGATGGAGCTTTTCACAGGGAGTGGGGCCCCTAGTGTGATGAATAGGACCACTCTATTTAGTGCGGTGCCTATAGACCTTATCGCAAATACCGCCTGGATGAGACGTCACAATGGTTACTAGCTAGGGACGTGGGAAAGAAACGCGCACCAAAATCGCTCCCATTTCCTAATTCCCACAATCCCTTATGACCATTGTGACGTCTCGACCAGGCGGTATTTGCGATATGGTCTATTGTTTGTGTTTACACTTGGCTGCATGTTTTCTGCACAGCTTTGATCTTGGCATACCAGTACCCCATCAATAAGAACTAAATGCATGGGGTTAATAATTTTGACAAGTTGGTGAAGAAATGCAGTTTTCTTACCTGCTTTTGGCCAAACTAATAAAACTACCAAAACTCATTGAAACTCTCCTGAAACCCATCTTTGTCATCTTTCCCTCAAAAATCAAAGCCTTGCCTTTTTTCACAAAAAAATAATCTTGATGATATTCATGAGGACATCAGTAGCTAATTTAGGTGAGTTAATTCCATTATAGAACTAACGTTAAACATGACAAACATGTGACAAAAGTGAAGAGTAAAGCTAAGTAAAGGTGTCCTAAACTACACAATCACCGGGGGAAATGAGGGTAGGGCACTGCATTCTTTGGGGAGTTTTCTATCCTTAATTCTTCACAAGTTTTGTTTGCGATATCTCACTGAATAATGCAGTCAGGAAGGCTCCAGTTCCCGATGATAACATTTGCTGGCCTGGCGTTAGTGAGGGAAGAAGACGTGATGGCGGTGGTACTGCGCTAGCTGCGGTCGGTTTGCTGCTTGTATCACCATCACCAGTGCGACTGTCGACCGCTGGATGAGTTGACCCATCATTCTGGTCCGACATAATGGACAAGAAGAACCTTTAAAGGTCTCCTGAAAGCCCACTTGTAGTTTTTATGAGTCAGCCTTTCATGGGACTCTTTGAGACAATTATTCTGATGCTAAATAGCCGTAAAAAAAAGTCAAAACAGTGTAACTTTCAGCGTGAGAAATTACATCACATGTAAAGATGTAGTATAAAGATCGGACACTCCGCTGAAAAAGTGAAACAGGAATTAGGAGCTCATGGAGAAGGGCGCCCTCATACCTTTGGTAGGTAAAACTTGCGACCAACCCCTGCATGCAGTTCGCAATGGAGACAAAACGAAGACTTGGTGCTCCGCACTGAAGTAATTGCACTAAAATCTCCAACAAAATTTGGCAAGGATTGGTCTTAACAATACATACTTAATGTTTCTCCCTCCTTTTTCTTTCTTTCTTTCCTTCATTATTATTCATTTATTTATTAATTCTGAATTTCTGATATTCAATTGTGGAGAGCCACCTTTTGCAAATATCATTAAAAACAAATATGACCTTACATATTGCAAAACTAAATTATTTCAAAGTTAAAAACAAATATAAAAAGTTTGTTATTGACTATAATATTTATTTATTGCAATTTTATTCCTCTTCAATGATATAATAAAAAACAGATCTTGTTTTCAAAATCATATTACTGGGTGTGTCTTACTTTGTTACTGACTGGCTGAAGTATTAGTTTTTAGTATTAGGCCTGTGAAACCATTGACAGAAATTAACACTTCTCGAGAGGAGTAAAGTTTGATTTCATTTATTTTTTTAGATGCTTCATTTAGCTTTATTAAATCGTTCAACTACAACATGACTGTTACTTTATAATTAAATACTACTCAATTATGGAAAATTCACGTTACAACGAAGATATTTTTAAATATACATTTATAAAAGAATTTTCCACCCATAAGGAATTAATAAAATCTGATACCTGCCAACTTAAAATCAATATCTCAACATTTCAATCTGGTTTTCACATGTGAAAAAACTTCAGTCCTTAATTGACTGCATATTGGCCCGTGATAAATATCACTAAATCATGTCACTAAAACACGTAACTACATGTATTATAATGGAGTTACCTCCGTGATATTATTTATCCATTCACTTATTCCTTTATTTGTCTCTTCATTTCTTCATTTTTGTCATCTTTGTGAACTGTTTTCTTCATCAATGAAAATCCCGCTCGCATTTTACACCCGATGCTGTACTGGTTCACTGTATCCGCAAGGGCAAGCACGCGTTTACCTATCAAACGCTAGGGGCGCCCTTCCCCATAGTCGAAAATAATGACGTCAAAGCGTTTCATCGGGAGCTGCACAAAAAGATACCCAGTGCATGCAGTGCAGTGCCAGAGGCGCAAAAACAAGCATGTTGCAAAAGGTGCAGTGCGCCACCTTGCGGTGAAATCCTTCGGCAGCAGAAACAGGGCAAACAGTACAATTCCAATCACACTGATATGAAGATCGTTATAAAACTGGATAGTCCTTCCTCCATGGATTAACTAGCCATAAAGGAATTTCCTCTTTATTAATTGAGTAATTGACTTTAGGATATCCGTCTGACTTGACTGATTAATTCAAGTTGGTTAATCTATTCATGAGCCATCCATTAATTCTGAACAATTCATCGTTCTTTTCGCTTGTTTATAAATCAACTCACTCCACTTGATTCCATTACCATCCAAAACAATTGGACTTTTAGTATTTGGCGGGGTACGTACTCTTCCTTGGCACGGTGGCGCCATGGAGTCAATCACCTATTTTTTTCTTGCCCGTAAAAGAAAGAAAAAAGCCTCCGGAAAAGGGTAGCTGGTTTTCAACTGTCGGCGAAATAGCGAAAACAAATCTAACTTTTTTAGAATGGTAGAACGGGGAATGTTTGACCACTCCCGTCAGCTCTTGTAATGCAATTTCTTAATCTAAAATATAGCTAATGTTGATAGTTTTAAAAGCACACAGTGTCTAAAAAGAAAAGAATGATCAGGCGTCAACAGGAACTCTTTAATTAACTGTTAATTTTATTAAGCAGGTAATAAATGGTACAAATAGTCGGTTTCAAAAATAATAAATTGTAGACTTGGCCTTTAACTTAAATGATATCAAAGTATTCAACAAAACACGAGCTCAATAAGACAAACAATGGTTTAGATTTACATATACTTGTTTACCACTAGTGCTTATGATGTGCCTGGCTTTTAAGCTATATAAGCCTACTCAACTCAGTAGATGTTTCCACGGTGTCAATTTCAACCAAAACAGATTATAGAGAATTTCTGTAGCACATAAACATTTTGTGTACTGTTCTGTGTCATTTGAAAATTTAAATTAAAACAAATAACCTAAGCTGTATAGCTTTCATTTAAGAATTTTTTACTTTGCATTTGGACAAACAACATGTAGAAGATAAGCATAATGCACAAGACATTTCAGTCAAAACAAAATACATTCAGTTCCACTACCTCTGATGGATCTACTTCACGAACCTGTCACCAAAAGTAAAGCTTCCCAAAATATGAACAATTAAATTGTTTTGAAACCCTGCATGCCTGAACGATTTATGAAATAAAATTTATTTATACATCACAATGACCCTTTCCAAAGTTCACCAGTAAGTCCAGCTTACCAAAAAATATATACACAGGTCCTAGGTAAATAAAACAACTGATGGGTGCATTCCGAGTTATTTATGCTTAAGGGCATTTCTCAAACCCTGGCTTGGGCTCGGGCTTCGGCTTTGCGTAATTTTATGTCCCGAGATTTAGCAAGATCTTGGACACAGTTTTTGCTACATGTACATCAAAGTCTTTTGTTTTAACCCAGAGCCAAATCCTGTTTATTTATTTACGTATTCAATGCTTCAGATTGGCAATGGGACTGGGCAATAGTTGGAGACGAAGCCGAAGCCCAAGTCGAAGCCATGGTTTGAGAAATGCCCTTAATGAAATAAGGAATAATTTACAACTTTTTCGAATTACACCTTGTGGAAAGCATTAAAAAAAAAATTAAAAAAAATAAAAAGGTACTTTTTGGCCACAAATTGAAAGTCTACAATGGTCGATTTAAGTACAATGGATTTCACAATAAATAAGTGAAATTTTGAAAGAAAAGAAATGAGAGAATTTTAAATTGTCCATAAAGCCTTTAAAGCAAAATCCCATAAACCTGGCAAGCAGAAAAATTAAACATACTGACCAAAAGCGTATGCATTACTTCAAAATAAATGGCAGAATACCAGTCAAATATTTTGCTGAAAATATGAAAACACATTCAAAAGGCAAGAGAAAACTACCAAGACTTTTTTTTCACAAGTTTTTAGCACATTTGAAACAAAGACTTTTCTGTATTCATCACTTTTCCATTTAAACAATGAAAACAGTATTGCTGTTTTAACTTCCTTTAGGACATTGCACTAGGTTAGAGATTATTGAAGTTCACAGTCAGCTGATGAACTGTACGTGAGCTGCAACGCACACGGAACATCTGCCATGACAGTGAAATTGCATCAAGATTTTGTACAGTTTTGCAGCAGCATTTTAGGGTTACGGTACAACTTTTCGGAAAAGCAGTGATCCAGAGCAGAATTACAAAGTACTTTGAATTTGACATTAAGTTTATGCTTACAGATAAATGACAAGAGAATTGTATTCACTGGCCAGCACAATTGAAATATAGTACACATTTCGAAACTCTAACAAGTGCTACAAAACTGGCACAGAATTATACAAACGCAACAAAGTTTGAAACCTTCGAAGTAACATATATTTACAATACTCTACAAAAGGGAAAACGTTTCAAAACGGTGCTTTGTGCTTTCTTTGTCCACGGCTCCACAGACTTGCACCGTATGTAATTCTCACAAAATTACAAGTCAAAACAGAGATATGACATTTAATTAACCGATAAGTTGGCGATAACCACTCAATGTTCATGCAGAATTGCACAGGAGGGGGGTTAGGAACACGTTGCACAGGTTGTTGGCATAAAATACTAGGCCATTTCTAGAGACATTTCACACCAGCAAACAAGGTTTTAATTGAATTTCACTGGCCAAGTATGTATCAGATTATGTGACCTGAAATCTGCAAAAATTAATCTCTATAAGCTCGTTGCAAAAAACACACCAACATGATGGGCTCTCGACCAATAGGAATAGTGAAACTGTCTCAGGCATTCATGAATTGTTTATCATTTCCACTTTCAAATGCATGAAAAGGAAACTGGTGATAGACAACTCATTTTTGCTGAGTAGATCAAATGTAAGATGAAACAATTTGGTGACAACTCTGATTGCCCCAGACCAATGAAGAGTTGACCTAACTGACAATACAGTTTACTGGAAGCAGATTTCAACACACTATTTGAGCAACAACTTGTTTCTTAATCGTCTTAGGTTGAACTTATCTTCTCCTTGGGATGGGAGGGGGGGTGTCAGTTCACTGCCAGGGTATTCCTCCTTTCGTTGTGAGTTAACTCATTGGTAAGATCAGTAACCTTTTTCCAAGTTGTACTTCCGGAAGAACGAGATGAAGCACTCGTATGTCGTGATCAATATTGCACTGGAAGGAGCACCCTTGCAGATGCGGGGTACAGTACCTATTAAGGAAACATTAACGAAACATACCTCAGAATACTATTACCAAATCTGACTCCAAGACTGATAATATCAAACTTGTATGTTTTTTTAACTCCTGAAAAAAATTGCATGCTCTTTTTTAGTTGACCCTCATATCTGTTCTACTTTCCACAAATTTACCTCAAAACTTTTGCAGATAAGAGGTTATATTGATTTCTTTCAAATGCAATTTGCAGGAAGTTGCATATTTAGAGTTATTCAGATATCTACCTTTTTTAACCAGCTGGTCAAAGCAGCAAAAAGGCATTAAAAAAAGGCTCAAAGTAATTCTATCGATAAGAGATTAAAATCACAGCGTTCTTATGAATTAAAAGGTAGTATACATCATTTGCAAACATCAAAAAACAAAACTAGTGAATTATTATGAAATACCGTACTAGACTGTAAGTAAATAGCAGTCTCAAGCATCCTGTGAAATCATGGCACCTGGTGTGCTGTCGTTTTCAAGAGAAATTGAAATATATATCGTTTTCCAATGATTGCCGGCTGACAATCGTTGGAAATAGTCTAGTTCCCCGACCTGATAATTCCCGGACTCTATAAATTCTTACGTTTTGCATCTCTGCACACAAAACAGGTCAGTGTTACAGTATTTGCTAGCACGCTATTAAATACTAACCCCCAAATCCATTTATTTCTGAAAATTACAGCAAAAGCAAATGGTGTAAACTACCTTTATGTCGACGTGGTGGGGTGTGTGGGCATTACATGCAATTCTGTCTAAACATTTTAGTAACACCAACACCTCCATTCTTCCCATTATTTTCACAGTAACTCTTTGATTGTCACCCATGTATGTATTCTTCCGTGGAATATGTTTTCATCCCAAAATAATCGAAACCACTGTGAATGACAATTAAATATCCGACTACGGTGAGGAAAGACGGTTGGCGACTTACCAGCAAAGAGGCCTTTCATTCCTGCTTCGGCAAAGATCGCCCTCATGATAGCCACGCTGTTGGTCTTGCATCGAGGCACACCATTACCTAAGGAAAGACAAATCAATTAAAAAGTGTTTAATCAAAAGTAAAATCTCCAACAAAAACTGTATTTTGCCATCTGTAATGACTTTGATTTTTTTTCCACGGAGAGATCCAAACAAACTGCTCTCGTTTTGCTGAAATTTTCTTAATCTTTCACACAACACTAACCCAACGGAGAATCAACAAATTTAACTTGTATTACTCTCATCTTTGACAAAGTATTACTCTCATCTTTGACAAAGACTGCTGTGATTGTTAACCTAGGAAACACGCAGCAAGTCATTTTCTGATCAATCATGTACGGAGGTACGCTGTTCCAAGCCTGTTCATCTATAATGGCAATTAAATTATGATTGGTATGTTAAAAATTGTAAGCGTTGTTATGATTCCACACTGCACAGACTTCTAGCAACATTTTCATAGAAAAAAAAAAAATTCTAGAAAAAACAGATTTGTTTCAACGACTTACCAGAGGATACGGACGTTTTTCCAATGGTGATCTGCTTCTGAGTTTTGACAACATCAAATGGCGTCGACACGACCGCAGCAAGCTGCAGAGAACAAGGAAAATCTTAATAAATGGGAATAATGTGGTCTCCTAATTGGTTTAGTCAAATGGAAAAGGTGGTGTAATTGGCTAAAGTTTGTTTAAATTTGTATATTTTGTAAGTAAGTGTGATTGGTAAAACAAATTATAATGTACATACTGTGTAATAGTGAAGGTACTCTAATAAAAAATAAGGCTTTAAAGTTTTTAAAGTGTGGAAAAGTTGAGGAAAAAAAGTTAAAAGTCACAAGAAAAAAAATTGTTATAAGGTGTCAGACAGGAAAAATACAACAAAATTGTTGGCTGTTTTTGTGTCGATGAATATTGGGAAATGTACACTTACAACTCCTGAAGCGGCACCTGCCCAGAACGTCATGGCGACTGTTGGTTCATTGCTGTGACAAATCTTGCACATTTCAGCTTTCAGAAGCTCATAGTGGGTCCAGTACAGAACTGTTAAGTTAAAAACAAAGTCAGATCATTGAATGAAGAATAAAAGTTGTTTAATTTGACATCACCCTGCTTGTGAATTGTCAAGAGGTTTTCAAATTAATTTTCTTTTTCCAAATTTTCTTGGCCCATCCACCCGTCCCAATTTTCAATCTTAGAAAGTGACTTATATTCAGTATATTCTGCATAGTGATGGACAAACTGATTCAACTATGTCCTTTGCCATGTTTGTGTGAAGCCCTGCCTGCCAAAATACTTTTACATTAATCACAAAGTTACAATTTTTTTTTTTTTATTCAATGTTAAGTACGGTTACCATTGATCTGGCGGCGATAGAGAGAAACTATGAATGGGAAGTAGTCGGGTTACCAGCCACCTCTATTAAGCAACCTAGCATACCTGCATACATGACGTCTCTGCTGAGCATAGGTCCCAGACCTCTCCAGAGAGACAGCATTCCGTCATTCTTGATGGCTCGCTGCAGGCAGTGCATCAGTTCGGCATATGACATCGGCTCGGCCTGCATCTTAGTCCGGATCATCTCTATAGGGCTGATGGTTGTCACGGAAACAGCTGTTATATGAAAAGTAAAAACGTTCCCTTACACACACAAAAATCACAAAATCAAATATTACAATATAAGTGTAAAAGCGAAGGGGAAAAAAGGAAATATGCAATGTAAACAATAAGAATCAGCAAACACGTGAAGTCATTTAAAATAACTTTTTTTTAAGGATGAATCTTGAAATCAAATTTGACCTCATCTTACAAACCAAACCGAAAAGTTGCCAAAGCTAATTTTGAAACATGCTTTTTCGCATGACTCCCCCTTTTAAATGGGTATTTCCAGTCAGTATTTTTCAGGCATTAACAAAAAGAACGAGGAAATTCCAATCTTTACAAGATTTTGTACAGTGTTTTTCAATTTTCAATGGCATAAGTGAAAAAAGAGGAAATCAGCTGATACGAGGAAAGTTGCATGCCTGATTTTTAAAAACTGATTAAAAAAATCCCTAATTTAAAAACTGTGACAAAAAGTGAAATAATTTTGTTTCTCCAGAATACACAAAAATGCCTGCCAATTGAAACAATCCCCCCCCCCCCACCGACAAACAAACAAACATGACAAAGTATAGCCAGACTACTAACCTCTCGCTGTGCCACTTGCTGACAGCGTGATAAGAAAGCTGTTCTTGTCAGTCTTGCCGGGCTGAAAACCCATGGTTGTCTTTAGTTTCTCGTAGACAGAGAAATAAATCACGTTGGATGGCACACGCATCAGCCTGTAACAAAAACAAGTGGTTGGGAATTGTACCGTGACAAAATCGCAAAGCTATAGGTCAACATACAATAATGCTAAGGGATTTGCACAAGGGCATTTAACGGGGCGGACCACCCCACACTGTATTTTTAACACTACCCCGCACTATTTTACCACTATTCATTCATGTGGTCACCCCTTGTCCCAAATTACCACCCCAAGATATTTTCTAGTACAAAAAAAAACCCATGATTGTTCAGAAATCTAAAATTAAAAATGGCATTTTTGCTAAACAAAATGGTGTTATTTGGCTTGAGATCTATGGCTGAAAGCTGTGGCCTCACAGTCCATACAACACTTACATTTATTGGTCAATGTTCACTGTACAGCATGTAACAAGTTTTCCTATTGGCCTAAAGGTTATGTCAAAGTCAGAAGTGTAGCTTTGATTATCAAGCTGCAGGACAGTTACTTTAGCACTGCCCTGCATTCATTTCCCTTGAAGAGAAACTTGATACTACAAATTGGATTAAAATTTGTAGAAAAATGCAAAGTTCTCCGAAAGGTTAAAATCAAGGAAAAGGTGATCTCCCAACTTACAGTGCAGGAGTCAGGCCACTCCACAATCTGCTCAAACCCTCACTGCGGACAATCTTTGCAAATGCATCCTGACGATCAAACACAAACAAAATTTGAAGATTTTACTTTGTCAATGTAAACAAGAATCTCAAGACTTTTTTATTCATGACACAGTACACAAGCTAAGTTTAAAGATGTTTATACTAATACATTTTCAAAGTGAACAAAGAAACTGGCAGGAGCGGGATTCGAACCTGCGACCTCCGGAATACCGTACCGGCGCTCTACCAACTGAGCTATCTTGCCCTATGTTGGCGGTCTCCCAAATTGTCAGTATCTTTGTTCGGTTAGCTCAGTTGGTAGAGCGCCGGTTCGGTATTCCGGAGGTATAGCCTTTTAAATATAAAGTTGTTAAAATCCCAAAATTGACTTTTCAGTGAAAAATTGTTGTTTCTGATCATAACTCAAAAAGCCATAGTGCGACTTTATTCTCATTTCGTGCTGTCAGGTCACAATTCGTCACCGTTTTCACGAACTGACACTCACGTGCACCTGGGTGTCAGTTCGTGAAACCGCGTACTGAGTAAATTTCGGTTTCACGAACTGACACCCAGGTGTGCGCGCGCACATCGGACACTGACTCGCTAGAGAAGACTTCGTTTTCCTGAATTGACACGCAAGCATGTAGCGGAAATACCATTCCAAGAAAAACGCTTTAAAAGCTTTGACACGAATCTACTCCATCTGTACTTGTGGGTTTACAGAAACATTGAACTGAAAACCTCTAAACTCGTGAAATTAAGAATGGTTTCAGTTCGTGTAAATGAAAGAGTGGTTAGCGCGCGCTCCCCTACTTGGGTGTCAGTTCGTGAAAACGAAAATTACTTTGTTCTGTAAAATATGCACGCGCCCTGGCACTCACGCGCTAGAGAGTGTCAGTTCGTGGTGTTGGTGACGAATTATTGACTGTGCACAAAACAGTGATGTAGTGAAGACATCACAAGACCAGGCACAAGACCAGCTTGTAACAGGCACAAGTAACAGGCATAAACCATGACAAAGGAATGCTTTTATTACAGTTCATTTGCATAGCTTGAGATTTATTAATTTAAGTCTCAAGACCCTGCTTGACCAGCACAAGACCTTCAGTCTTAATGTGGGTCTTGTGTGGTCTTGTGATGGTCTCGACTACATCACTGGCACAAAAAACAACCGAACACTTTTTCACTACTTTCTCATGACTCGAATGACGGATTGAGCTAAAATTCTCAAAGGTTTGTTGTTTCATGTATGTGCTGAATCTCACCGAGTATGAATGCTGCCTGCAACTGTGTTGTGAGCTCTGCCAATACAAAACAACAATCAAGGGCGGATCCAGAACACAATTTGGGGAAGGGAGCCAAACATTTCTTTTTTGCAATTTTTTGGGAGGGGCCAAAACAAATTTGGGCTGAGTTTTGTGGGTGCTTTTTTTTTGGGGGGGAGGCCATGGCCCCCTTTGGTCCCCCCTGGATCCGCCCTTGACAACAATGCAGTACATAAGACTGTGCACTAACCATTGTGCCGCCAAATCTGTTTGCCGAAGCAGAGCTGGGGCAGATCATGTGGGAATGAGAATGAGTAGCTGGAATGCAAGTGTATCTTCTGTAAGGAACGAGGTTCAAGGCTGAATGCGGGTGGCTGTCAAAAACTGGACGAAAAGACCCTGCAAATAAACCCCCCAAAATAAACGGTCAACAAAATCACATTTGCAAACAATTACAAAACAATGAAGTATAACAAGGGCAACAAATTTACAGATTTGTGAACAATCAAGAAATGGGAAGAGAAGTTTAAATACAGAAAATGAAACAAATGTAGAGATTTTGAATTTCAAAGTAGTGCCTAGTGGACTGAATCTAGGCAGGGCTTTATAATTAATAAAGGTCATAAAATATAATTAGGTCATAAAATAGACAAATCAAGACACTAATTGGTTGGTATTTGTGAAAAAATGAAAAATAAATGACAAACAAATGGCGCTACAATAACATTGGGCTATGTCTATGCAATTTTATCTTGGCTGCATTTCAACTGGGCAGCTTGAGTAGCCTATGTCATTATTCATTCTTCTATATCATTTGTGTTCAATTTCCTATTAAATCGGAGCAAATACTGATTAAATGCTTACGTATGGCTGAGGTGGGTTGCTGCTGGGCCTGAAGTCTCACTTTTACCACATCCAGGGGAGTCACTGTAATAAAAAACAAAAGAGGGGGGGGGGTGAGATTTACAATAAGCTGGAAAGTTGGTTCGGGATACACGTTTAATGGAAAGACATATATTCTTCACAAAGATATATATTTTGTATCTTTTCCGATATAGTGCATTACACTAACATTGAAACAAGCTTTGGAATCGAGTACAAAGAAAAGGTTATCCTATTATACAAAAATATCACAAGAATAAAATGTAAAAAATATATATTTAAAAAATCGGTGTTTGTTTTTCGTTGTTTTATCATGTTTATTGGAACATGAAATGTGGAAAACAATCTGACCAACTCACTGAAAACTGACATGAAGACCGTTCCAGCACACGAGGCAATTCCTCTTTGCAGCGCAGTTACATCTACTTCCGACTGCGATCGAACAGACACTGGGGACGCGATATTTCTAGTTGGGCTTGGTGACGCTTTCCTCGGCAGGGCTTCACCTCTTGACGACGCCGCCGAGGAGCTCCGGGGACGGGCGCGTTCGCTGCGTTCTGCGACCACAGGCAACTTGGAAAGAAACCCCCCACTCGTGGTCGAAAACTTCCGATCATATTCAGGGGACAGCGGCGGTGGTAGCAAACAAGGGGAGCTCTGCAGCCCCCCATGGCCTGGAAAATGGCGAAATTGCTGCAGATTCTGCATCGCCTGTCTGCCGCCGTTCGATGGCCCAACAACCACCCCGCCATCTCCGCTGGGTTGCAGAAACTTCGGCCTGCACATTTCGTAAGATAAATCTCACGGAAATCGAGCAATACAAAGGAGCAACTCGAAACTCCAACCTTTCCGCCCGCTCTCTTGAAAGAATCTGACGCTTTAATTCTGTGTAGCGATAGAAAAATCTAGTGCCTACGTGCAAGTTCCACAGTCGATTTTCAGGTCACTGGCCGCTAACTGGATGTAAACAAGTACACGTGCTCACAGTGCAGCGAGCACGCACGCGCACAAACCTGGATGTAGGTTGTTCCATTTTCTCTATGGGGTACAATAATTCCTGAGGGATGAAAATTTAAACACGTAAACAAATTTATAGAATGAAGTAATGTGAAATTTCGGTTTTCAACATAATTTCAATGACTAGTAGTTTGTGCAGTGTAAATGTACACAGTTTTTCGCATAATTATTACGGCTTCAGTAAATCAATATCAACATGAAACCACATTCCCATATAAGCGGTAAGTGGCATATCCCTCATCAATTCGCGCGCGCGCCTATGACTAATCATCTGCTATTCCAAGTTCCAGGAAACTGCGGAGGGGCCCTCGATGCTTCATTTCACTGAAATTGGGCCAATGGCCTTGAAAATCAAAAGAATTTGACTCGGTTTTGAAAATCAAGTAAATATTTGGTCCGGATTATGGGTGTATCATAGGTATACAAAGCTGTTATTTTCACGTTCTCGTCTATGGTTTTGAAGTCAAGGAATAGCCTATGCATTCAGTTCCCGCTAAAAGGGCCAGCCGGCCCAGCCAACACATCTAATTTATAATATCCTTTGAATAAAAGGAAGTTATGTATATCCGACACCCATGAAAATCGGACTCCTTTCCATATTATTGGTTAAAGCCTCGCACAGGCTAGGCATGTGCAATACTACAATTAGCCCACATTTCATGGTGACCGAAATTCACGCTATACCAGTCGGAAAACGGGTGACCGCACAACCAACTTCCGCCTCGTGAACTTCAATGAAGCGACCATCATTCGATCTTCGTCAGTTAATTTTCGAAAAAGAACAAAAATTGGACTTTGTTCGGCTGGAAAGTGCAAGGCTTAAATTTGTGAAGAAATTGTGCATATGCAGTCCTTGGCAGAAAAACAAAATCTCGATCCAAATTAATAATTTGGATGGAGACCAAACTTTTTTGTTACCGATTTTTTGGCTCTATGATATCGTACATATGGGAAATGAAAAGTGGCTGAATATTCCTCCATGCTGAATATAGATTAATGGGGGTGGGGGGGGGGGGGGGGGGGGAACTCCACTCATTTTTGTTCTCACATTTTCTAACTCATGTTCTCTGAGTAGGGAGGCAAGGGAATACTCACACGCCTTAAATTAGCCCTTGACCCCAAAAGCACCCCACCTTCTTTCCTTCTCCGATTACCTCCCCACCGCCATTATCCCCCACCCCACTGACGTAAACCCCCGGGTATAAATCCCCATTTTTTGATGGAGGGATGATCCTTGGTCCATAGGATCCAGAAAAGAAAAACAAAATAAAAAGCCGAAACGCGCATTTAAAAATCCACAAATTATTAATAAAGTTGTGCGTTCGTGTAAGACTGCATACCTGTTTTGGACAGCACCCCCACCCCCCTCATCCTCGAAATATTTTATTGGGGGTTCACTTTTTAAGGGTGATTTCCGAGACAACTAAAACAAAAACCAGTTGGGGACGGATTTACGCATAGTAGTGCCCACTGCTCTCATCCACCGTTGGCCCGTACATACTTTGCCTGCACCAAGCTTTACGTGCCAAATCCACAGTATACTTGTTGTACCATCGGGGCTGCATATTATTTCCCAGGTCCCTGCATATGACGACAAAGTGATTAGCATACAACGGTCTAAAGGCAGGTCATTGCCATTCAGCGACCGGGTGAAACGCGTTCAAAGCGTGTATGCATAGGCAATAGTTTGTTTGTTAAGCCTTTACAATTACTTTGTTGTGTTTATTTTTTTTGTCTAGTTTTTGTAAAATGGTGATATATGAGAATTGGCACGTTCACCA